>JAQIXC010000565.1:0-23535 GCA_034697605.1 Metabelba pulverosa | reverse complement strand
GCAGTAGTGGGTTCGCGCCCGTGAATAGACATTAGATCGCAGCCCACTCTACGCACTCGGACCCGCTTTTTTGCACCAACACCACCATTAACATGATTCTTTTTTTTGAAATAACACTTTTTTTTATATTTTAGATATTATTTCTTCGATTTAATCATTAAATTAATAAATTTAAACCGAAATTAATGCGAAAAAAGCAAAACAAAACTATACTGTATATTGTGTAGTTGTATATCATTTCTAATATGATATGTAAACTTGAGCTGAGAGAGAGAGAGAGGCCTGAAGTGACATCAATCCAATTCAAACATTTAAACATTAATAATTTATAGTGAATCTACTCATTTGGATTGGAATGTAGTGTCGAATTAAATCTAATATCTGTCACATCTTTTTGTTATGTCATTTAAAAATTATATTTCACTCAACACACACTTATTATATTCATTACAGTATAAAATATGTTAAATAACATGTAATATACAGAACATTATCCATAGGCAGGTTTATTCCACCTGATAAAATTATCATGCTCGTAATTCAGTAATCAAATAATAGGTTTTAATTATTTTTTTACAATTAAAATGAATTTAAAATTAGGGATAATTTTGTAGACATTTATTGAAAACCAATTGAAACATTTAATCGGAATATAAGCATAAAATACGAAAATTTTAAACTTAAGTAAAAGTTTGAATGAAATATAGATTTAGTAGAAAATGTCGAATCGAGTGATGAAAATGTCTTCAATTGATGTGTTAATCGGGACAACAGTCACAACAAGGAATGACTTCGCAGTGACAGTCATAGCACCCGCACTCACAGCAATCACAACAATCGCAGTCTAGTGGCACACATACACAGCACCAGAACTGTCTGCGTCGGTGTCGGGGCTGAAGAGTGACCGGTTGGTTGGCCAGTATTGGCGATTGGCCTCCGCGGGTCACTCCCGACCCAATTGGCTGACTTGTCATTACTGCTGATTGTTTCGGTTGATTCCAACTCATTGTTCACAAAATGTAACTTGCTAAATAAGCTGAGGTTTGGGTTATTTCGAAAACAGAAACTTTTCAATTGAGACACAATTTGAGTAATTGTGACGAGAATTTCAATTCAATAAAACTGATTGATTGCGAGAATTGCAGGTTTTCTCCAAATAGTTTAGACACTATTTGACTGTTAAAGGCAATACATTATCACTGGAATCGACTTCGAGTGTAAATGCAATGGCAATGCGATGGCAAAGCAATGGTGGAGTAGGAGAGAGAGGCCAACGCGACGTGAAGTGGGTTTTGGTGTGGGCTTACCATTGCCTCGATTTAAATGAGTTTTACTAAAAGCAGATTTGAGTTAAAATATATTGAATTTCGTTTTATGCTCTAAATCAGAGATGGATTTAGCGTTACGTTTCATGACTTGCTTTTCAACAAAACACTCGTTTTGTTATATTCCAAATGTTATATCTTTTCACTTTCATTACTCGTCGGCGCGAGCATGCTAAAAATAAATTTTTATTTTTAGACTGCTTATGTTTACTGTTGAACATTTTATTAAAATTTGCCTAAGAACAAGCCTTTATTTATTCTAGCTTGAATAAAACAATTTAATAAAACTTATTATAATCACCATGAAATCTTGATTATTATTTAAAATAATATCAAATCAAAGCTAATATAAGTTAACATCAAAATTTTGATAATCTTGTTACAATAAAATAAGAAATTATTGTGATGTTATGTATAAATAAATATTAATAACAAATATAAATTGGGGTTAAATTATTCATAAAAGCAGGTTAAACACAATCAACATTTAATATATTACATAATTTTTTGCGATTTAGATGTTCTATCAGTGATTGGAAAGAAATTTAGAGAAAATAATATAATAGCCATTCAGTCGTCGTCTTCGTCGTCAGCACTGCTCCGGACACTCAATTGATGGTAACATTTATTCATACAGGTCTTGATGTCCACCGGAGTGTTCCTTCAGACAAAACAAACATTTCTAAAAACAATCAACATGCTAATGTATAAATTGGCAAACCGATGACGACTGTAGCACCAGAAGCCGCACTGGGATACGATTCCAACCGGGTCTCGAAAGGAGGCCGCCTTTGGCCGTTTACCCTCACATTCATAGGCTAACAAACAAATGAGTTTTTCGGTTATTTTTTAACATTTAATATTATACACTTACTTGTGATAAAGAAAATGAACAATATAAATAAAAATTTGTTCATGATTACTGTTTAAACCAATTTAAAAAATATTATCCATATGTTAGTCGACATTAATTATGAAATAAATGTATTAAATTACAACAACAGAAATCATGTTAAAAATGTTCTTAGTTCAACTTTTACTTTATTAAACATGGTATTTATTATGTAGTGGAATGTGTTTTAATTTATTGATTAAATTAATAATATTACAAATAAAGTGATGTAATAAAAACATAATTATCTGTAAAATATTCAGCTCAAATGAAGCATGCTAGCCGCCAATTAGGCACGGGTTCATTCTGTAGTTGAGACTAAAGCCTCGGCCGACCTCCTGGTGATTGGTGACGAAGCGCGCATATATAGGTCCAGTGCTGTTGTCTGCAAATGGGTTCGCGTTTACTACCAAATAGCTATTAAAACAACAAAATTCAAATACCGGTCACTTCGGCGTTAACTGAAGGGTTAGGCACCGGTGGGTAGAGTTGGCCATTAAGTCTTGAGCCGCAAAGTCTCCGCCCGGCTATGAACAAGTAGTCAAAAGGACAGTCGTAAGGCCCAGCGCCTGCCTGGTCGTTGCCAACTGCGTTATTAGTAGAAGTATCAGGTATTATATTGAAATATCGGCCAGGTGGTATTTGTATCGGGTTGTCCTGCGGCTGAGTCGGTTCATTAATATTGATGTAAACGTTTGGCACCGAATAAGTAACTGTGCAAAATCCCGGCTCTTTTCGAAAACATATCGTGTAATCCAAGTTATTTAGGTATCCCTGAGACGACACATTCGGCTCTTCGTAATTAAAAGAACGCATCGATCCTTGAACTCCAACGTGATATTGGAGACAATTGGCCGGAGCTATCGACGAGTGCATTAATTTGCATTGATATTTAAGATATAAATTGTTACTAGTTGCAAAATCATAGAAAACCTCTATAAGTGCTCGAGCAGTGAATTTGTGTGACTCTAATGTCAAAAAGTCTATTCCTGTTTCCCATTGTCAAGACGTTTAGAGTGACCGGACTGTTGGTCGTCGACAAATCGATATACACTTTAATATTGTAAACACCGATTATATTATATTTATTAATCTTTTATTAACTCAATCTTTCATAATAACACAATTTGCTTACTGTGTTGTCCGGTATTATATCCACATATCGGAGGAATAATACTATTTTGCGTTTGACCTAAAAATTATAATTAGTTTAACTAATATTTTTAAGTTTGTTATGTTTTTAAATAGTAATTTTATTCTTTACTGTATATAATTTAATATATAATTTAGTTAGTAATAATTTAATTTAAATTTGTTTTTAAAAACTAAAACGCATATTACTAGAGTAAATGTATGTGTGTAGATAAGAATAGGGCTTAAACATGCACAAATTCGCGTACCATTGACGACAAAGCGGTCGGAATCGCAAGTGCCGTCGCGCGGACGACTCAAGTCAAACACTAAGAAGTCTAGTCTTAATTGACATATATCTGATCGGTATCTTTGAATAGACACCGAACAGGCTCTCGACTCCGTGTAAGGCGACGGTGCGTTTGGGTTACGGAAGCTGTTGTATAAGCGTTAGCAGATTATAAGTTTACTGTATTATTTTGTTCAAAATGCAACAGTTTTTATCATGATAAAATATATAAAATACTTACTAAGTGCCATTGTTTAGTATCGTGCCTCCACAAGTTACCTGAACTGTTAGTTGTTTGTTTATTTAATTTAAAATGCATAAATGTTCGGTGTAATTTATTTAATTTATCAATTAAAAACAAGTTATTGGGGAAAAACTTACAAAAACAACAAATGCCAACCGGAATACCTTGTTGCTGCTGCCAAGATGGATTAATTGAACTAAGTTGTCCGGAATTAGAGACTATAATAATAAAAATATTTTAATTGAAAAATTTTACCAAACAGTTTAACTTAAGTTAATGCAACTTTTTACTTACCTTGATTGTTTCCAAACTGGGGCGTTGCATAGCAAGCACCTAATGGCCGTCCACCCCGACTGGTGCACTCGCCAGTAGTTCGCACACATATTCCGGTCCGATTTCCATCTCCGGTCGCGCAATCACTAATTCTTGAGTCGACATTATACGTGTCCTTACCTCCCAAACCAGGAAAGCCCAAACCGCCGAACCCGCCGTTGTTTAGACCAAACCCCCAAACTTTGACAAAATTTAATTCAATTAATAATTTATTCATAACTTTACTTCTCTTACATCTCTTTTGTCGGTGAAGTTCTTGACTAATGCAACAGTTTATTCCAAATGCAAATATAATGAATAAATAATTTCGTAGAAAATATTTTTGAAAACACATATCACCCATGTACATTACTGTAATAAATTCAATTTTTGTTGCAATAAATTAAATAAGTAGTGATTCGAAAGCAAATAATTTAATAGACAACTTGTTATACATATACTCAGATCAACAACTAAATGTGTTCTACAAATCTATTAACTCAAACATATATTTCAGTGATTAAGCGATAATTTCGTGAAAGGTTTTAATGATATATAGGAATAATATTTATTTATGTATTGATTTAATCATATATTTCAAACTTGACATTGTTTGTCAAACAATGCAAAAAGTTTAACATAAAAATATTCAATTCATTTGTATTGCTTATTGTAATACACAAAATTGTGTAGACAATTGTATCAATGAACTATTTTTTTGTCTTAAATTTTAAACTAAACGGATAGTTATGGCCTAAAAATAGTTAAATGTAAATAAAAAATAAATATATACAGCATAGTCTGAAATTCATAAATGCATAGAAAGGAAGTTATTTGTTCTTTGTAATTATATAATAAAATAGTTTTACCTATTTAATTCATATTTAAAATATTTATATATTGATTTATAATTTTTAACATAATTACCAATTTGTTGAATGTAATATTTTAGTCTAGAATTTATCATGTGACTTATTCCTATCAATATGGGGTTTTGGCCTAATTTACAATTTAATTAATACTTCTATAAAATATATAAATTACAATTTTATTCAATTATAATATAAAATTGTTTATATTTTACATTTACTTTTATACAATGAAGCATATAGATTAAAAGGTAAATTAAACTTGATTGAAAAGTTAAATTCTAATAATGTACTGTCAAATCTAAATTTCAATTATAGGCAAACTATGATCATTACTTATATATAATATTTTAGTAAATATTCAATACTATAATTTATTTACAATAAATTAAATCTTTCGAATAATAAATTTTAAAATGCTAATTTTAGATGATTCCATTACTGTAATTTATAGAGTATTTTAACAACTACAGTATGTTAAATAAGATAAAATGTTAAACAAAATAAGTATAGAATAGGTCTTTAACAAATTCTATTGTATGCCTAATTTAACTCTTTAGAAATTTTTGGGCTAAATCAACTAATATAGTTATAATTTACACTGTAATGACTTAATCTGTTTTTAAATATTTGAAGTTTTTTATTGGTAAAAAGCAAATAAAATTTATAATATAATTATTTTAAAAACAAAACAAAACAAAACACAAGCAAATAAGGACTGTTTTGGTAACTAATTTTATGATTAAATTTGACTGAATCTAGGATGACATGACGTGATAGTAACTTATAGAGTAGTAACTATATTCTACTAAAGTATATATTACAAACTATACTAATAAACAGTATTATGAATATTATATTAATATGAAGTTAAGAGTGAAATATCGACTACAGTTTCGATCGGTTGTTCGTGAATCTGAGTATTTGTCTGCAATTTAAGTGACAATTGAATAAAATGATTGTTTGCGTCGATTGTCTAGAATCGGGAATAAGTGCGAGATTTGGCGGCAGAAGAAGAGGTTTGTTTCATAAAAGATCGTTTCGGAGATAATAGTTGCGAAGAGCGTTGCGAAGCATTCATTGCACCCAAGTCTGACGTGAGATGCGTTCGGCTCACAGTTGACGGCGATCTGTATGTCCGGGCGTTCGGGTTCTGACTTAGCGACCGACTCACGCGATTCGATGCCGACTTCGACGAAGACGTTGGTATATGACTCGAAGATAGCTTTGCGTCTCCCGTTTGGCCGCTCTTCTCGCCCTTCCTCTGCGACGGCAATGGAGTCAATGGGTTCTTTCGAACGGGAAGTTTCGATCTCAAAGGTACGGCCGGAACGGGTTTCTCAATCTCTTTCTTATTTATCTGAATTGGAGCTACAATTGCAGCGGCGGTTGCGCTCGAAGGAGAGCCTATACTCGTCCGGCGCGGCAAACAACCGCTTCGGTTGAGGCGATCTGTCTCTAGTGCGAGCACTGGTGACCGAAGAACACAACTGCTCTCAGATCTGCTCTCATTATCGCTTCTGACCACTTTGGTCGGCGATATGACGGCTGTTGGCTGTTGGCTGTTGTGGTGATTGTGCAGATGTAGAGTCGACGGACGGCTCAATGTATGCGAATTGTCGTTTAAAACACTTTCTTTTTGTCCCCAATATTGTCTCAATTCGGCTGAACTCTTCTCTTCGACTTTGTCTTTGTTTTTTGGACCAATTGTTTGGTTTTCTATTACAATATTATTACAGTTATTGTTATTATTGTTTTGATCGCTACAGCCGTTGACTAAAGTATTGCTGTTTTCGAGTTTATTCAGTCGTTTCGCTAATCGCGACTCCAATTCCGACGGTTTATAACTCAAAGTCTTCCGAAGCGGTGAGAATCGGTCGAAATTCTTCTTATGGTTTGACTCCTCCTCAGACTCTCCGTCCGATTGGAAACTCTTTTTGATTGCATTCTTGTTGATTGAATCCGAATTGAATTTAAACTTTTTGGTTGTCTTCTCGTTGTCTTCCAATTCGTCGATTGTGTCCTTCGGTTTCGAGTCGTTAGTATTCCTGTCTCTACTGTTTAGCTCGGATTCGGAGATAATGTTGGAACTCCTGCTGCGCCTTCCGCTCCCCATTCGGCGAAAAGAACCGCCAAATATGGGAACATCATTGCCGCCCAAGTCGTTGGCAGTCTTGAGGAACTCGAGTAGCCCGGCGTGCAGTTCGTCGTCTTGCGAACTACGGCGCGATCGGCGCCGAAGCTTCGGGTCGTTGTTCAGCGAACTGTTCAACGAATTGGTCAACGAATTACTCGAATTAGTCAATGAAGTAGCTGTTGTTAAGCTGTGCTCGAGAAGAAAATTATCCGATTCGGCGCTATTGGTCCACCGCTTTAGATGCGAATTCGACTTTCGGGCCTCGAGTTTCATCTCATTCTCACGCCGTCTCTCGTTCTCATCGATTGCGAGTTTGAATCGCTGACAGAAAGACGAAAATATTCGAAAGCATTCCTCGAGTTTGAAGCGCTCCAAGTCTTCGCACAGAAATTCGGCCATTTCTGCCCGAATTGCGTTCAATTGGCTGTTGATAGCGATCGACAACTTCTTGATTTCGCTTTGACTCGAATTGAGGAAACTATTCATCTCTTTGTAAAGCGAGGCATCACTTCTCTGCTCTTCTATTTGTTCCTTAATTCTCTCAATTCTAGTCGACAAACAGTTTACTTCTATTCTCAGGTTTTCAATCGAAACTCTAGAAATTAAATTCACAAAAATGTACCATGCTCTATTTAATTAACGCGTTTAATATTCAATACTTAGACGCCTCCTCCAGACTCGGCAGTTCGGCCGCGAAGTTCTGTAATCCCTTCTTCTCCGCTTGCTTTCGGTTTAGAGGAACGGAAGTTGGCATTAGTTTTTAAATTATACATTATTAAACTAAGGTACAGTGCCAATACAATTTAACTTCAAACATAGCTTACTAAGTTATTAAATGTATATAATTTTATTATAAACATATAAAAATCTAAACTAATCTAAATATAATTTAAATATATTATAGTAAAAGATCTTAAACATAAACTCAACAATCTTTAAAAAATTAAATTTTTAATTAACTAATTGGGATATAAAATATTTATAATGCAACTTTAAAATTTAAATTTGGTATAAAACTATATGCGTTGGAAATATAGAAAATGTTTTCCCTCACCATTGCCACATAATGTATTAGATTTATGCCTGGTTTATTTGCTCGTATTTCTGGTAATTTAAGCAAGGCCATCATTTTAAAACCAGCCGCATCTCCTGCATAGCCACCCTTTTAATCGAGCAAGATATTTTAATTTAATAAAAGTATAATTATTTGTTATAAATATAAACTGACCGAGTTGAGAAAGTTGCCAGACACAAGTACCAAGTACAAAATCTCATGCAATGCCTTGCTTTGTCTGATTTGTTTGGCCGCATTGCAAACGGAAGCGATCGCCGGCTCTAAGTACGTGACGTTTGAGTCGTATTCCTCTTTCAGAAGCATTCCTTCGATTTTCAACTTATAATTCGGAATTTTAATCAAATTTAATAAAAACTTCTCTGCGATAGGCATTCGGTGCGACTCTTCGCTGTTATTCTTAAGCAAATCGATTTCGTTCGGCTCCGGCAGTATCTTCAGTAGGTTTCGCAACTTTTCAGTTCCCAACTCCTTGTGCTCTCCGAACAAGATTTCGTTGATTAGCTCTTCAGTGGTTCCGCGATATTGTTTGAGAAATATGTTGACATTCAAAGACTTCTTGCCGTCTAATAACTGCAACTCAAGGGGCGGTTGGTATTCGCCGCTCTGGCGCTTAATCACCTTCCGCTCCAAACTATTATACGGCGAACCAACTATTTCGGACGAGACGGGACGGCGCGGCAGTCGCGGAGAACCCGGACACGAGTTCGGCGCCGAGTTGTTGGTCGGCTGACAAAACAAGTCTTCGAGTTCACCGAAATCGACGTTCAAATGCAGATCAGACTCGTGTTGAGTCGCCACTAGACTCCAAATGTTGGGTTTGGCCGAACACATGATCTTTTCCGACGGAATCTTTGACCAATTTATTGATTTCATTTTGGTCTTTGGTTTTGGGATCTCTTGTTGCGGTAATTTGCGGCTCAAAACTGGCATATCTTTGCCATTAATGACTGAGTTGTTTGAAGTTATGGCCGATTGTGAAGGTGAAGGCGACAGCAAAACGCCGTTTGGGTGCGACTGACCACTGGTCAGTGATGTCGGCATTACACGTGACACTAATGAGGGCGGAGGAGGAGGTGGTGGTGGCGGCGGCGGAGGTGATACTAGAGTTAATGGTATTGATGGTGGTGGTGGTGGAGGGGGTGGCGGTGGAGGCGCAGCTGTGTTTTGCACAGAAGTATTCTTATTGTCACTCGTGTCAGCGATGGGTGCATTCAATGGACAGGAATTGAGCGCAAATGCATTGATGCGAAAGTCGAGCGAATCCTTGCATTTGCGAAGTAATGCCAATATATTCTGTGCGTCTTCTTTCGATTTGATACAAGTGGTCGCGCACTGGACCAGCGATTCGGTTGAGTCCCATATAATAGCCGGCAATTCATTGTTTTTATACTCAATTTGAAGCAAATGTTGCAATAAGTGAAGGAAAGGTGTCTCGTATTGAGAGTTTCCCGATATTTGGCGCAAAATCGTGTAAAATAGGCTCTGAAGTGAACTTACATCCGAAGGTAAGTTTACTTCAGTTCCCGATCTGTCTTCAGAGCAAATCCAATCCATTGGAACCCGTATTGAAGCACTAATTGGAATATTGGTTAAAACAAAAACTTTAATAACTGTTTATCAGTGATGTTCACAGCAATGAGCCGTCGAATCGAAATACAGGTGCGAATCGAGTCGAGAAAAACAAAGCTTTCAATCAATAGTTTGCTTAGTTTCACAAAAATAATAACTAATTAATGCAAAGTCAGGCAAAGTTTTTGAAAAAAAAGTTTGATTCGAAATACAACGTTTAAATTAACTTAAATTAGTTGTACGGCTATTATGCGACTATCGATAGGTTATAATCATTGCATTAATAGATTTGAGTTTGGATTTGCAGATCGATTCGGCAGTAATAGCAGTAATAGAGACGTCGAGCCGAACCGTACGCTTACCTCTCATTCTATTGTTACTCTAATCTAAACAATTGCTATCAAAGCTATTACTTTGGATTCGTAGAAATGTTTGATTCGATTGTAGAGAACGCCAACGACTCGCACAAACTCGCAAAACCATTATTAAGGGCAACAGTCGACTCATTCGGTGTCTCGAAAACTACTTCGCAATGACTTTCACTGCATTTAAATCATATGTTAACTCTTGAATTCATGAGATTTTTGAAATTCTCGTTTTTATTAACTTATGTTTGAATAATAAAACTGTTTGGCGAGGATGACCTCAAAAAAGCTTGGCTGGGAGAGAGAGGGAGGGAGGGAGAGAGAGAGAGAGAGAGAGAGAGAGAGAGAGAGAGAGAGAGAGAGAGAGAGAGTAGGGGGAGAGAGAGACATGAGTGAGTAGGTTGTGCGGCAACTTTCTTTATTTGGTCATCACTTGTGAGCCTTTTACAGATTTTTCGCTTTAAACTCAATAAATATTTTTATCAACAAAATTCAAATTAACTGTAATTAATACCTAAGGCAGAGAAGAAATAAATTTATCAAAAAGTGGGTTCGTGTTAATCAACAATACAATCGAATAAAGATTTTTTATTGTTAATCATCTAACGAGTTAACTCACTTAGAGTATGTCGTTATTAATAATTTGCTTAATGTCTAAACACAATCATATAATTTCAATGCTATTCAAACAAACTATCGACAAATACACTGTATTTATAAATTAACTAATTGTTCATCTCAGCAGATAATCCTTTTATTTACTCAAAACTTGTTTTTTAATTGTTCTTGTTAGAAAAGGAAATTAATTTTTCTTATTTAAGCAAATATTATTTTATACAAATAATAACAATATTTATGATCTTTTAGTGGAAAAAGAATTACTCAATAAATGCTTAGCAGAAAAGAGTACATTCTTGCGGCTATTGTTTGTTTTATTCAAACAATTAGTTCAATGTTACGAAATAAAAATTAATATTTTTCACTAATTATTTTAGTGAGAATTTAAGGCAAAAATTAAGGCATTATTTTAGTATTTTTCTCAACTACATGCTAACTAATTCTAACCCAATAATTAACTTTTTTTTCAATTCACACCTAATTATAGAAAGTATAGAAATTACTCATACATTGAAATATTTTTTCTGTGTTTTTGGGAGTTTTGTTTGAATTAATTCACTTATTTACGCAATCATTACATTATTATAGGTATAGTCATAAAACTATAGATGGGTTTAGAACTTAACTCAAGATCATTGTTATGCCATAACTACAAACGGCATATAAATACACACTTTTAGTAATTTCATGTCAAATCATTCCTGATAAAATTATTAGCCTCTAATTTATTTAGATATTTTAGAACATATTTTCAAAATTTTGAATGATTAATCTAATTGCAATTACACAATTAGTAAAAAGCTAAAATAAGATATTTTGGCAAATTTCTTAAACTTCAAATAATGTAATTTTGAAACACTACTTTACAATGATTATTTAAACTTAATCGTGTTAATACAAAACTGTTTGTCGTTCAAGGTACTGAATATATCTTAATTTGGACATGTTGACTCAACGAGCTTACAATGAAAAATAGGAAATATTGTATTGCTATCAATATATTGTTACATAGCATGTCAAATTATAAGTTAGATTTTCATGAACAATTTTAGCTAATAATCAGGAATGTTTTGATTTTCGAATCTTTGTTTTAATAGATAACATTTGTAATATCTTGTTACATGCTATAATCACACAAATTATTGGTTCGGTTTGAATAAAGAAAGTTCGAATAAATAGTAAATTGTGTCAATTCAATCAGCATGTTATATTAATTTATCAGGATCAAGAATGCTAAGATATTAATAATAATTTTCGTTCAGGATTTGCATTTATCAGTCCAAACAAATCAAACAGAAGTAAATGTACATGACAAAATCGACATTTTAATTCTGAACTTTCCACTGCATTCATGTAATTGATTTTTTTGATAAATTACTAAAAGTTTGAGTTAAGAAACGTTTCAATCAAAACAAAATTCCAATTTAAATAAAAATTTCAAATTCTTAGTGAAATTATGTGAAAATTCAAAACTAATTTCTCATAATTTGATGAATTGCTTTCGCCTCATATTTTTCAAATTTATTTCCGAATTTTTTAAACCTTTTTATACAGTATTAAGGGTTTACTGTAAATCAAAATCTTATTTTCAAAATATGTCGAATACTTAAAATCCAAGTTTATTCTAAACTTCTCCTTGCACCTACAACATTTTGCTGTTTATTTAGCCCTGATAAAACGTTAGCATTTGATATGCATTATAATAATAATCTTGATATGCATTTTCACGAACTTTAGTTTATATCGTCTAGCATTCACGCTTTTATTTCTATGTATTATATTTAAATTGTAGCTAATTGATTTTGTATATACGGGTATAAAATCAAATATAATAATAAATATAAATTTGTACAAATTATAAGTAATAATTTAGCACACGAGTATAAGAATTAATTATGACAGTTGTTTATTATATTTGCAATCTATTGTATTAAGAATAAAACTAATTTTTAATTAAAATTTGGATAGAAATATTTCTAAGTAAAAACTTTATTTTGAGACGTTATATATAATAATTATTAATTAATATAAACGAAGAGTTAGTTTTGTTTAAAAAATAAAATGCATAACACTTTTAAAAATTACTCACCAATACTGCTGCTATTATTTTTAGGAACTTGTTATTAAGTAGTTATTAGAAATAAGTGAAGTTATGAACTAAATAACAATAAAAATAAGTTGAAACTTGATACTTGCTTATTTTATCGACAACTAATTACTTAGCAATAAAGTCATTTGCACTGTACAATTTGTTGGGCTTTGAAAAACTACTTTCCGTATTTGTGCATTAAAGAATAGGCAAGTTTTTATTTATAATTTTATCTTATAACATCTAAACTGTACCAATTAGATTGAGCATAATTATTTCTGATATAATTTGTAGATGATAACTTTAAATTTATTATGATTTTTAAACTGGTGATTTTTAATGTTACTTTATTATTTAATATTCTATCTTGCTTATCCTTTTACGACGATGGGATTAAATAGAAGTTAAATTGTTTGAACTTGAAATGAGCCAAAATTTAATCTAAATTATATATTGGACTAATGATAATAAAAATTATCAAGTTTTGATAAACAAATTAACATAGAAATTAATGCTGATTCTTATCTATTTAATTAAATTTGAATATTTAAATTTATTAAGTAGCACTTAATTAAATTTTTTATACAACAATTAACATGTAAATTTTTAAATGAACAATAATTATTTTAAGTGTTAGTTATCTTAAAAAATTAAATAAAGATGATTATACAGTAAAGTACAATAAAGTAACATTGCAAGTACAGCTACTAATTCCGGATTATTCGACAAACATAATGCTTTTAACAAACTCTTCTAAAAATAATATTTTTACGTAAGAAATATAAAAAGGATTATTTAGATTATTTGATAATAAAAAGTAATAAATAATAATTATTTGTAAATAAAAACTGATACAAGAAATAATACTGTATAATTAAATATAGTGTTTCTCAATTTGTATTTTATTTGCTAATAAATGTGCAGTATTCTTTAATTAATATTTATAAATTTTCGATAGGCTTCTCAGAAATTTATCTGTATTTATTTTTGAATTTCTGTTTTTTCTCAGATGATGCAATTTAATATGCTGTATTATATTTACTTACTGTATTATTTATATCTTTTATCAGGTAACATTTTGTAATATAACTTATTAATAAAGAAAGTGTTACAAATAGTTATGTAAATTAATAATAAAATTAATGAATTTTAGAATAATTACTAATAAAAGACTATTTGACTCTTATTGTCTATATTTTTTTAGTATAAAATTACTTCAAAAATGAAGCCAGTTAAATAAAATATTTAATTAAATTTTAATTTAGTTGTAATAATTTATCTTGTTTGTCTATATCTTGATATAAATAATTTAGCATTGCACAATTTATGTGTGTTAAAATAGGATTAAAAAGCTGTGGGAATACTTCGAAAATCCATTTTTGATTAAATGAGTCACAAAATCAGATTTAAGCAAAAAAGTGTTTTTTAGCTTAAAATCTGATGAGTGACACACAGACACAAAACAGTAACACCCTGCTAGTTTTGCTATTGCCTTAAATAAATGTAGAAAAATATTTTAAAATAAAAAATTGTCATGTTTGTTTTCTTTTAGGAAATTAGTCGAATTTGTCATTTTACAAATAAAATTATTAAACTTATAGCAAATAGTTTTTGTTTCATTAATCTTTATTTCGCAATTTAATCAAATATTTGGTTAGAGTTTCATTATATTGAGGGCAAAACTTATTGCATGATAAATACTGCTATGAATTCAATTAAGAAAATCTTCACTAACTTTAGATCACAATTTTAAATTAATTAAATTATAAATTAAAGTTTTATTTTATACTATACACTTAATACTATAAGCTTAGATAATATATAAATGTTTACTAATATTTTAAAATTTAAAATCATTGAAAATTACAGCAATCACGAATATTAAATTAATCAATTTGCTGACTTAACTAATCTAAACTTTTAAAAGTCAACAATTTGTCGTTATTCAAAATTCATCAATCAATACCATCAATACCATGTTATATTTATAATTTCAAAAGTCACTTCGCATTGGACTAATAAGCTTATTAAGGCATATAACTGGACTATTACTTATTTATTATGAACAATTTGTTTCTTTTTCATCTTAGATTTAATGGTAAATGATACATTAATTTGTTCTAAATATTTAATGTCTTGTCAATTTAATTTCATAACATATAAAAGTTTCAATTAGCCTTTAATTAAGCATGCATAGATAGCGTTTATAATGGAATTAAAACTCTAATGTCTATTGTGGAAGACATAGACTTTTAGGCACAAAAACAATAATCTAAACAATATTTAGAAAATCTAAGTAACAATAGAATCACATAAACTATATTTAAAATTAGAACTTGTTTAAAATTTCAACTCAAACAATAACAACATTGCAATTTCAACAACAAATCATTTATCTATTGCTTTTGTAAATCAATTGCTTTAATAAGACATTTCGGTTCTTCGAATTCATGTCGACTCTGGATAAGCCTTAGCTCAATATTTTTCGGATCTTTAGTTCCGCCGCTCTGTTCGTCCGCGTATTCGAAGGTCTTCTTGAGCACCGACTGCAGAGTCGACACAGTCTTCTCGCAACTGGTCTTCAGGTCGAAGTTGGTTTTGGTGAACCAGGCCATGAAGAGTGCGGCGAACAAATCTCCCGTTCCTATGAACGTGGCGTCGAGTTTCGGCACTACTAGTTTGACCGACTGGTGCTTCCCATTGCTACGGCTGCTGCCGATCACTACCAGTTCGGTGTTATTCTGCGATAAATCACTGCTCGATATGACAACCGTCGCAATGCCTAACGAGTGAAGCGCTTCTATCGCTCGGATTGCGTCCGAATCCGTCTCTATCTTAATGCCAGTCAATAGTCTATTGAATAATTGAAACGTTTTTTAAAGTTTGTCCACAAATGCCTACATTCGGCGCTAATACTCGGTTTCGAACTGATTCGGAGTAATCACGTCTGCGATCGCTATTACTTTGTTCTTATAGATGTCGAGCAGTTCTTGCGGTACATACTGTTCCAAATTGTGGTAAAGGGGAATATTTTAGCATGATTCGATTTCAACATTTATTTTAGATAGATCTGACTAAAACTGAGGAAATGAAACGGAAGTATATTGTGCAATTATTCACTAAAAACAACTTTTATTTATTTTAGTTAATCGAAATTTTCGTCTAATTTAATAATTAATTTCAAAACTTTCTGCAAAAATTCGAAATATTTTTTAGTTGTTAAACATTGTGGAAATAATTTAGAATGTCTAATTTTCAGTAAAACTCGTAATTTTCTTGGCTATACTCAATTTATCGCTATATTTAATAAATTGTTTTATAAATACAAACCATTTTTCCGTTGTCACCCATTACTGGATCGCAAACTAAATAAATAATTAAATAATAATTCAATAAATATAAACTCAAAGTTCAATTAAAAAGTTGCCTAGCTTATAATTATCAGTGCCGGTAATTTAAAAGGGTTATGAAGAAATCATGCTTGCCAAACTTAGACAAATTGCGATTATTTTTAATTGCAATTTATTAAAAATCACTTGAATTTAAGCAATTTTATCCGAGTTAGTAACTTATAATAAATCATTAATATTAAACAGGTTATAGTAAAACATAAATCAAGCATGTTCAATTATAAACTCAAACTATGCCATTACCGATCGCCCCGTTCCCCGGCTAACCCTCAATTGGTTGGCCTTCAATCTGCGGGTAATTTATAGATTTCAAAAATTTCAGTAATTATTCAAACATTTTGTCGAAATAAATGCAAATATATTTAAAATTCCAATAAAAGCCTGACATTGAAAATATTAAATGAAGTTAACTTAAGTTAACCACTTTTCGTATATTTAAACAGTATAAATTCAATACCGAACAACGCGTTTGGGTTGGACTGCTTGACCCGTTTGACCACTTCGGAGACGGTCTCTAAGAACGAGCCGTTTCGCGCATAACCGGTCAGTATATGAGTATAGCGTTTGTGTAAATCGTTTTTGACTAAAGAGTCGAACAAAGTATTCAAGTCTTTGGAGTCCAACACCTGTCCCGACCAGTGCTCATATCCCGTGTGCGTCGAGAACTGGACTGAGTTTATGGCATCGACTTCGAAGCCCAACAGCTTTGAGACAATTGAGACAATGATATGGATTTGAATTGAAGGGCAAATCAAATGAGGTATTACTTGCAGAGGGAATACAGCGCTCTTATTGCCGACGTAACCGCTCACGACGTGGCTCTGGATCGACAGCACCCGGTAGTTGTCCACTGAATGCCCGTTCATTGTGTCTTCGCATACATAGACTCGTATGCGCTTCTCGGCCACAAATACTCTTTCGTTATACCAATTATTCAATTGATAAAAAGTTAATGAATAAAAAACTACTGTATAAAATAAAATACTTAAGGATTTCGCGATTATAAGCACACTTTGTACTCAAGCTATCAAAACGACATCATTTTCACTCTCTCTTCAATGCAATTAAACTTAATAACGTAGTAAATTTTATCGTAAATTACACCTTGGTTAAAAATTACATATCACTCTAAAGTAAATGATACATTTTTATTGCAACTCGTTTGGCTATAAAAATTTACAGTACAGTACAGTACTCTGCAAAGGTGCGATTGCATATTTATACATAGCTTTAATATCCATATAATTTTGAGTTTAATTTGATTATTGCCAACAATTAATAGAATGTAACAATTTGTTGTGAAGAGAAAATATTAGCCGAATATAGAGTTTGTTTATAAAATACAATCAAAACAGTGTTCACTCGAATCACTTGACTCTCGCTTTCACTGATCAGCTGTTTCTCTACAATCCGTCGATTATTTCGATCAATAGTTTCTGTCATTTAATTTGGATTTGTCTTTCAATTTAAGTAAAATTTAAATGCATTTGCGAACAATTAATCGCATAATTAATTTTAACAAGCCATTAAGCATTATAAAGCTTTATTATTTAGTTATTTTTAAAATTAGGTCTTATAACCGTAACATGGTTATATATTGTTAGCGTATCGATAAAAAGCCAATTTGTTTACTATACTCTTATAAGACATGATATATAAAGTGAGCGCAAGAGTTGAAAATGCAATTACTTTGTGCCCCTATTATAGCGGCTATTATAGTAGGAATACATGAAAGAGAATATACGTCTTCTACGAGTAGAGCAATAGAATAGACTTTTTAGACAAACAATAATAGAGCGACGATAGGGTCGAGAGCGCAGACGTGAGGTGTGTTCGGCGCCGACCATAACAACGCGTTTTTTAAAAACTTTCCTTTCATTCACTCGACTCTAACAACACAAACATTGGTCACAAAAACTAATTAATTGATTATTTGATTAAAGTTTTGATTTAATTGATTGCAATTATGAGTGAATTAGTGAAAGAAAAGCGCGTTTTGTTTGGCAGAAGAGTCGGCGAAAAGAGGTTCAGAGATAGAGTCGATTCGGCGGACGTCGGACTCAATGAACGCAAATCGAGAAAAACGAATGTGTTTTCGGGTTTGCATTCAATTTAATTGCATTTATGTCTTAATTATTATTAATATGATTAGACTATTATGAATGTTATTACCATTTGGTTAATAGGGTTTCTGAAGACAATTCGAGCGACAAAGACATTGAAAGAGTTATGTTATGACAAACTAAGCGAACGTTTGGACAGTTTGGCAATCACTGATGACATGCCGTTCGAGACGTTGCGACCGCTTTTGGTCAAATGTTCGGCTCTTCGGCTGCAAAGCCTCGAAGCACTCAATCCGTGTCTCATCTCACAGACCGACGATCTCTGGTTCGAGTTATGCAGAAATGAGTTTCACTTTACAGCCAATACCGGCGATGAGAGCTATTACACGAATAGCGTTCCGAACAAGACTTCGGCCGAGAATTGGCGTCAATTCTATTGGCGAGCAATCGATTACCGAAAGCGAAAACTCGACGAAATCACTGCCAGTATTCGGGATAAGAATTGTTTGGTTAAATCGAATCAACGACTGATCAAAGTATGCGAAACCGAATCGAATAAATTGGTTAAACCGGAACCGATTCCGCCGAAGAAGGCGACCAAAAGAGCGCCTCTAATGCAGAAGTGTTTGCGAATTAAAAAACAAAAGTTTATGCTTTGATTAGAATTCAGTAATTATTCAGACGTTTATTAATTAGACATTAATTGATGTTTTTTGTGCCAAAGATTTTTTAGTCACAATTTGTTTCTATCCTTTAGTCGTTTCAATCGTTTTTGTTATTAATTACATTTTGAGAAACAATCTTCGAATTTGAGTTTCATTTGAAAATTTAGTAAAATTTCTTCAATTTTCATAACTAATGTAAATTAATAATTCAATGATTTCGTTATTTAATTTACCGGAAATCGATAAATTAAGTATTAAATTGAAAATTATATCTTGATAGTTTACTAATCAATCATTTAGTACCGGTAACTGATTTCAAAATTATAGCTTTATTTAACAAAATAATTATTTCAAATATATTACATATTTTGATGAAAAATGCAATTTTCACATAGAATTTGCAATAGTTAACAGAAAACACTAACAATGTTTTGTTAGCAATTCAACCAAAATTTAGTTCTGTTTTGTGTCAACAAAATTAAAACTTTGCTATAAACTCATTACAATGTTTAAAACGGCAGATATTGACAATGTTAATAGTCTCAAAATAGTACAAATTTGAAAAATAAGATTTAATTCTTTCAACAAAATATTTATGCGTTTTTCTCATCACATAATAGAATAACAAGCGATTTTGCGAAAAGCAATCTTGCATTGTTCATGATAAAATTATAACTGCTCAACGTATGCTTGATAATCGTTTAAACAGCGATTTAATTACAATTGAATTTACAATTAGTTTTTGCATTTAGTTCACTTGTTCTATCACCTTGATTCAATTTGACGAAATAGATCAATTTTACAATGATTTTTTGTAAAATAAACAAACGTAAAGACTATTATAAAAGTCTATAATTAAATATAATTAATCTAATTATAATTTTACATTTAAAATATTATAAAAACATTTTAACACAATTATCAGATTCTTTTGAAACTATAAAAAATTTAATTTATAAAATTGTAATTACTATACAGTATTATTCTTATGTTAATAAAATAAAGTCATTAAATGATTTTTAAAATTCATTTACCAATTATTAGAAAATTATTTCGTTTTTCTAATTTAAAAAACAATTAAAACAAAAACCTTTTAACAATTATACTGTATATAAGATTGATGAATAAACTATATTTATATTGTCCATCTTATTCTGCATGTCTATACAAATGCATTAAACCGTTATGGTGAATTTAATTCTACCGAACTTTTCTATTTATTACTAAACATTATTTTAATACTGAATTGTATATTCTATAATATACTATAACCTTATTATTGTTAAAACTCTAAACTAATGCAAAACAGTCTGAATATTATGAGTCAACTGTTGGCTCAATATATGTGTACCGAAAGACATCAACACATATAACATGAACGGCACGGAAGAGAGCCGTTTATATTCGACGCGTTTCTGCTCCTGATGTTCGACTCGAATCCATTTGCGACACCGACTCACCGCTGCCTTCCAGGTGTTGATGCGGTCCTGCCGTACGTTTTCGGGCATTTTCGGCCGAAACACATCGAAATTCTTGTCGTACTTGTGTTCGCGTGAAAACGAAAAACTTCGCTCCAGTTTGCGGGTCAGCGACGACTGCGATATGCGGCGACTGATCGACCGAATCAGGCCATTCGTGTGGCTCTTATAGGGCGCGCCGTTCTTCCTGAGCGCTTGCGGGACATCTCCGTTCGTAATGTCGTGATTCTCGTGCCGTCCGTTCGGCACTTTCTTATCGGAATCTGATTCCGAGAGTTCAGATTCAGGGTCTGTGAAGACTTTCCAGAGCCCGAGATGATGCCCGGCCACCATCGCGGCGCCCAATGCCGTCGTTTCGGTCATCTTTGGCCTAACTATTTCACAACCACTCAAATCGGCCAATATCTGACACAACAGGTCATTACTACTCATCCCTCCGTCGACTTTAATGCCAGTGCTGTCCCGGCGCATGAGCGCCAGTATGTCATTGGTCTGAAAGGCCACGCCTTCGAGTGTCGCCCGAACTAAATGGCATTTCCGACTAAACTGCGAAATACCAATTATGACTCCCGTGGCGTTGGCGTCCCAATACGGCGCGTATAGGCCTTTAAATAGAGGTAAAGAGCTATAAATGATTAAGTTTTACAATTAATGTTATCATGAATAAATACCCTGAAATGCGGGCACAAAGAACAGTCCGCCCGCGTTCTCGTCCTCTTTGGCAATGCCTTCAATCTCGCCATAGCTTCCAATTAACTCGAGATTATCTCTAAGCCAAGTGACGGCCGCACCGGCGATGGCAACCGAGCCTTCCAGTGCATAACAGGCGGGGTTTGAGCCAAACTTGTACACAACGGTTGTGACCAGTTTTGTCTTCGCCTCCTTTGATATGCCCTTCAGTGCGCCGTGAATAGGTCCCGGGCCTATGTTCTGGATCAAGAAGCAGCCCGTGCCAAATGTCACTTTAGCCTGGCCAATTTCAAAACACTTCTGACCCACCAATGCTGCGCATTGATCACCAATTACTCCTAAAAATTGCGGTTTTAATAAATGCTATAAGTTATTACTAAATTTTAAATTATCAATATTATCAAGTTACTTTCTATTCGGCATTTTTATATTTTAACTGTTTATATCAATTTTCTGCAAAAGTTTACACAGACAAATAAATTCAGCTTAGATAATGATAAATGAGAGTTTATAAAATTAAATATGATAGAAATATTAACATTAAATCATCTAAAAGCTAATTAATACTGTAATTAATTATATGAGTGATGTCTGACCAGTGATGGGAATCCCCTTAAGAGCCCCGCTTTGAATGTCTGCGTAGTATTCAGACGACGCCTTAATTTGGGGTAAAATATGTTTTGATATTTTGAAAAAGTCCAACAAATATGGGTCCCATTCGAGAGTCTCGATGTCCATCAGCAGAGTTCTGCTCGCATTCGACACATCCGTCATGTGTTCGCCCGTCAGCTTCCAGAGCAGCCACGAGTCGACTGTTCCGAACAAGAGTCTGCCCTCGACTATGGCAGCCCTAACGCCCGGAATGTTATTGATAAGCCATTTGAGCTTAAGTGCACTGAAGTAAGTCGATATCGGAAGACCTGTTTTCGATTTCAACCAATTCAAGTCCCGCCCCGGTATGTGGTCGAGGATCTGGTCCACCAAATCACTCGTTCGGTTGTCGAGCCAACAAATGCAGTTATAGAATGGTTGGCCTGGAGTGCAATTGAGTGCGTTTTTAGTCATTGCATTCTATATTATCATTCTAATTTTATCAGTTTAAAATTAATCTAATTTTTATTTAAGCAAACTACAGAGTATATTCCTGCAACTTTTAGCTAGTTTTCTACAATTAATTATCAAGGCAAAAATTTTTTCTTTTTGTGTTTGAAAAGTTCAGTGACCTGTTTGTCCTGTTTTGTGACATTAATAAATTGCAAATGTCTATAGTCTTAAAAATACTTTAAACTTGGATAATTATAAACTCGCAAATTTCGGAATATTTTTTAAAATAGTTTCCAACCGTTGTCTACAATTGAGGTATTCCTCATTCCATTTCATCTTTACTATAAATCTAAAAATATCGCAATTTAAATCAAATATATTTTATCATGTGCTTTATTTATATCTCAATTTTCAATAAAATAATTTTAATTGACAAAATTATTTATAAATAATAAATATTATATAGTATTAAATAAAGGTAAATCGGTATTTTATACATGCATTAAATCAAACCGCATATATTATATTAGTATTATATTTCTTATATTTTTATACTTTATAAATTATTTTTAAAAAGTTAGCTAATAAATATGCTTGCTTATAAGTTTAAATAATACTATTATGATAACCCTTCTTTAAGTATTTTAATTATCAAGGTCAAAGTTAAATAAAAAAGAATCTTAATTTAACTTTCAAAGTAGTTGCATAAATTGGCATTAATTTATGAAAACATTTGATATAACGTTACTGTATAATAATTGTTTGTTATAACGCATTTATAAATTTTCCATTCTTTTTATAATTATAGACATCTATAACAAAGCATGCTTAGAAATTGTTTAAATAATTTCTAGATTTTATCAATATGTCTTAATTTAAACTTAACACAATATTATTGCACAATACATTGTTTATAATTTGCACATGTACAATATTACTTTAAAAAACTACATTAAAGGTTATGCAAGATATTCCATTTAAGAGGAAGTGCATGGTAATAAAAACACTAACAATAATCATAACAAAAATTAAAAGAGAGGTTAGCCATACAATGCATTAATAACTGTACATAACCATAATAAATTATTAATAAATTTATAAAAATAATTTTTAATAGCTTTGATGGCTGTAAGCAAAGAAAAGGTATATATAATTTCACCTTCTCCCACCCCACCCACCCACCCCACCCACATCCCCGTTGTTATGATTGTGAACAGCGGGGAAAATTTCGCTGTTAATATACGAGTTCTTTATACTTTTAACACAGGGA
>JAQIXC010000564.1:0-23550 GCA_034697605.1 Metabelba pulverosa | reverse complement strand
ATTGCTTATCTGTATTAACCAGTTATCATATGTGTTGGCTTTGACTGAAAGTGGAGAGAGTGAGAGAGAGAGAGAGAGAGAGAGAGAGAGAGAGAGAGAGAGAGAGAGAGAGAGTATAGAGCTATAGATCGAGATATTATAACAATTGCAATAATAAATCCATTGGTTATTATACAGTATATGTGCAATAACTCGAATGCGAACAATCCGTTCACATATTATTATTTTCTTATTAGACAGACATCTGCATCTGCGGTCGCTTTAAAATTGCAACTTATTATAGAAGTACAATGTATAATATTTTGAGCAATATAGTCAGTTAACCAGTACTGGCCGGCGTCGACGACAACCATTACTTTTGACTAATATTCTATAAAATATCATTTTGACCGAATCGGCTAACTAACTGACCCACTAATGCATTATTCCAATCCCTAACCCTATGCCCAATGTCTGTGCCCACACCACACCACACACTGCCGTACACATCACACATCACACACCACCTGGAAATCCAGTTAACCCGACCATAACCTCCGACATAGAGCACAGTTACTGTATTGAGAACAGGATTGCTTTGCAATGGTTTGCAATGGTTTGCAAAGATTGATTGCAAACTTGTATAAAAAAGGATGTAATCAATAGCATAACACAAATCATTTTAAAGTTCAACCAATGCGGTGCTCCCTGTGCTCCCACAGCGCAGGGGTTGCTCTCGCGTACGTCGCGTGCCGTTGAAGCTCGCGGATCATATACTGTTTGCTAATAAATTTTAGCTTCTTCAAATATACTTGATTAAACCCATTGCCAATAGTGTCTACTCGACTCGAATTTAGTAATTATTCCAAAACTAGTATTTACATATTTTAGAAAATAACTTCATTATAAAACAATTATAACATTTAATAGTTTTATAAAATTCATAATTTCTTAAAGTTAACTTGCGATTAGTTAGTAAGTATTATTTTGAATTTTACAAAATTTACCAATAATTAATATGATTAAATAATTTAATAGATAACAGTGAAAAAAGTAGATTTGACGTGGAAAATGTGAGAAAATAGTATAATCCACTACTTCTTTGCATTGTATGTCTAGTTGAGCTCAAATCTGAGCTTAATTCTGGTTACAAGAGGTTAAAAAACAGATTTAGCAAACTTGCTATTCTTACCCATTTTAATTTATACTAAATCTTTTCAATGTTTTCTAGTTTCCATTGAACGCACAATTACATCTCTCTCTCTCTCTTTCTTTCTCTCTCTCTCTCTCTCTCTCTCTCTCTCTCTCTCTCTCTCTCTCTCTCCCTCCCTCCCTCCCTCCTCCCTCCCTCTCCCTGTCGTAGTGGTGTGGAGAGAGTAGTGTTTAGTGAGAGCTGTTGTGCGATTAGATACCGAGAAGTGATGAGAAGAGCGCACATTCGCGGAAAGAGCTTTTCCGAGAACCTGGAAATATAACTTTTTTCTCTTCAACACCAATGCCATCGAATTTGTTTTTTAGTTCTGACCAAACACTTGGACCTCACAATCTGTAGCCTTACTCACACTCTGTAGTCAAAACTTTTTTTAAGGACAGGGATTGTAGAGAAGAGGACAGAGAAATGTGTTTATGAGAGCAATCTTGTCGGCTAATCAAGTTTTATGCTGTGAGGGAGGGCTGGCAGGGTTGGCAGGGTTTGCTTTTACGACTATGACTCACTCTATTAAGATACCCAGCTTCATTGTGGTCTTTTATAGATTGGAAAAATTAAAGCGATCTAAAGATCGTCGACAGTGGACAGAGTGTCGCAGACAAGCTATACTCCTCCGCACCAATAGGCCAGTAGTGAACGATACTGTTCAGGCAATTGACAAACTCTTTTCAAACTTTTCAAACTGTTTTAAAAGAGTTTTTTATTATTATGATATGATTAGAAAATAGTGGGAAAGTGGGTCTAATCGGCAAATATAGGTTCGCATAGTTAGCGTAAGCGGATGGCAGTGAGGATTGAATGGATTGAATGGATTGAATGGATTGAATGCGCGACAAATGCCAATACCATTAGTTAAAAAAGCTTTGGTTGTGTAGAGCACAGCAACACTGCAACACATCTTCGACATAAACCTAAAGACATGAAACTTTACTTACAGCACAAGTTATAACAAGAACTCATATCTCAATGAAAAGAGATGTGTCGGTAATGACAAGTCATACAACACATCCAATTATCGGCTCTAACGACAAATAAAAGCAATATATTAAGCGCTATAAGGATTATATGGTGTCTCCACAACCCACTAATTCACTTTCCTATCGAATCTCGAAATAATAAATTTTAGTTTAAAAGTCACATCAATTCCAGTTCTCTTCCAATTGTCTTATTTAAGCGCAAAGTTTTATGTCTCATAAAAAACGTTTGATTATAAAAAAATAAATTTAATTAGATTTTTGTGACTCAAACTAATTAAAGTTATATTAGTTCTGAAAATATTATTAAAACAACTATTTATTTAATTGGCTTTTTATTGAATACACCATAAATACGTAAATAAATTAATCATTCCAATTTGCAACTCTTACTTAATGTATTAGTTTACTACTTTATCCGCCTAAGAATGTATTAATTATAGATTGGTTCACCTTGGCAATTAAGTTTGTTTTTAATTTAATTGTAGTGTATGAAATTATCAACTTTACAAAATATACTTGGACGATAGTACTAAATAAACAATGCTATAAAAGTCAAATTTATTATTTACTTTCAATCAATTAAAATAATTTTTTTTGATAATAATTTCTTTTACTGCATTGTTTAATTAATAAGTTCCATAACCTATAGCTCTTTTAAGATATAGGTATTACAGATAGATATTATAGGTAGAGATAGATACTATATTATTATATTAATTAACACAATTAGTTGCTTAATATACGTTAATTTTATTTAAGTTAGTGCTCAATTCGAATAATTGGCTTTTAATTATAAAAGTTACTATTAATAACCATGCTAAATATGAGTTGATTCCTATTGTTAGAAAAATGTTCTTGCATATTTCAGTTACTCAGTCAATTTGTAATTTGTTTACAACAAATTGGTGAGTACAGATTTATTGTCTTTTAAAATATTAATATTTTTTTTTGTATAAATAAGATTTCCTATAACAATATAGTAATAATATAAAGTATTGTGTAAGAATTGTATAAACTATTATTTGTATAATTTAATTGTTATTTAATTTGTTGACAGTAACTAAATATAATTAAGGTTTTAATAGTTTGTTTAATATTTTATAATAATTAAACCTAAAAACTTAATTTACAATAAGTCATAAGTTCAAAGGTTTATGCAACAATTAATGCATATAATTATCAATGAATTTAAATACATTGCAAGTTTAAAATTTTGTTATTTCGCTAGTTTCAACAAATTAAAAAAAAATAAGATTAATAATTTATTTTTAGTGTCCTTTTGCTTTTATTAATTTATTCACTTATCTTAGTTTAAATTTTAATTCAATTTGCTACTAAAATGCACAATATAAATAATTGTATTTTAATACCATATTAAAATATCAGTAATTGTTTTTTGTAAAATTAAAATAATTAAAGAGTAGGTCAATGAGGGAGAAAAAGTGTGGCAATTGTTGACAACCACTTTAAAAGATAGTTATATGAGAAGCAAAACTGGAAATAAGTTCACTTTAAACCGAATCGAGTGATTCTGTTGCCAACTGTTGTATGCATTAGTGTTCTGAGAAAAGATGAATATAATAATGTATGCATTGCTTTGGTTTGCTTTGGTTTGCTTTGGTTTGCTCGACGCGAACGAGAATTTCAGATTTAGTTGAGTCGAAGACCGCAAACGAGCACTTTATGGCATTCTTTCGATCACTACTAGCTGTGAGTTAACAGGAATCGGAACCAAATCCTCAAACATTTATTTTCAAAGCAGTGAAAAGATGAAAATATTTTCCAAAATTTGAAACTAAATATCTTTATGACCCATAAATTATAAGTTAAACTAAACCATAAACTCGATAATGAAAACAATTGTACTTTATTCAATTTATTCATGCATACATTGCTTGATATGTATTAGAAAAATGTAGTGCTTAGAGGTACGAACTGTAAATGCAAAAAATGTACATTGTTTTATTTATTTAAATCAAATTAATTTGTTAACAATTACCACAACAAAGATATTCAAAGTTAGGGCAGAAATCTTTTATTATTTAAATAACAAACACATAGTACATGTCAATAAAATTTTAGTTATTTTATTAAAAATTTTAATTTATAGGGTGCATTAAAGCAATAAAGCAATTTTTCAATTAAATATATTAACATAATTATATTTTTTATTTTAGCTATTTTAATTCTATTAACCAAATAAAATATAGATTAATACTAGTAAATGTTTGTTATAATTTAAATTTATTGTATTTAATAAAGTGCTAAAAATTATCATTTAAAATATAAAAAATATTTTAATAATTTACAAATGTTACTCAGCAAAAGTATAATATATATTTATACTATAAACCTCATACTATTTTAAAAAACAATAAATATTCACTGAATATTTCAATAAAACATGAATCAAACCAACTTATCAAGCAACCTTTTAGCTCATACTATTTAGTTTTGTGGGCCAACTTGTTTGTTGAAAATCAAATTACTTAATTGCAATATACAATGTGTACAATGTATATCTATTCACTAGTAGTATTATCAATATTGTGTACACTATACTGTATGTACAGTACAGCTAATAGTAACTGTACTATAGGCTGAAGTAATCATAGAATCGAATATAATATGCATAACAAAAATTATTGGCTTTATAAGTAAAAAACTCACGCACTGACCAAAAAAGGCAATAAATCTATCCTCTCCTCGCCTTTTATGCAAATTATGTTACGAACATTTCATATCTCTCCTCTCCCTCTCCATCCCTTCCCCTCCCTGTCCCCTCTCCTACTGCTGTTCACTACAAAGTACTGTACAGTTATACCAGTCGTGGCTTAATGTTTGTGCAAAAGTGAACCGAAAATTGTCTAATTCATCAATTCAGTAAAATGCTATCATTCGATAATACAGTACACTTTAAAAGATATCGTTTATTAGTTTAATTTCTCACTGATAAGTCACAATAAAAGTTTCCTATTCAACATAGGTTTGGCCCAAAACCTAAAGAGTGTTATTATAAAAGTCGAAAACTATAAATAAAATTCAATTTATTACTGTTAGTGTGAATTTCAAGAAAGAAAAATTGACATTTATTTTACAATGTATCAAATGTATTCAAATCAAAACTGTGTCAATTAAATTAATCTCTTTCTCATAAAACTATTATAGCCTCTTGGCAACAATATAGAGAATTTATTTTATTTAAAATTTAAACAAAGTAAATAAGTTTAAAATAAATATAAAAGTTTATACTCGAAAAACTCGCAATTATTGTACAGTATATGAGTAGAAGTGATTCAGAACCGCAGATGCACTGCAAAGCAGCAAATGTTGGTCAGTAGTGCCCTTTGAGCTAATATATCGGTGCAAACGGTGAGCCATTGCCTCGTTATTGTTATTTTCGCTACACTGTCTCTACTTTGACAAATATATTGCTCGCAAGACCTTGACTTAAACGCACTATTTTATGTCATTTAATCTCCTCCTCACCTCCCCACCACCTCCCCACCTCCCCACCACCTATGCCCCCAATTATCACATCTTCTATCAGTCTTTTTTTGGCCAAAATATTTTTATACAAAAATGTCTGCACAAAGTGTGCAAAAACTACCTACCCTAATCTTACACTAATACTGTATATAAAATCATAAGAATAATCTAGATAGATTTATTAGTTTAGAAATTATAAAATAAACTAAAATTGTGCTAAATGTGTTTGTGTGTTTGTATCTTGGCAAAAATGAAGAATTGCATGAAAACAGAACGCATTGACTGTATTCTACTTTGCTCTTCGCTTCCCTACTCTACTCTACTCTACTCTAATGCAGTGCACAATATATTGAAGAGAATAGTGGATCGAAATTATATGAATTCTGTTTATTATTAGATTACATTCTCTACAGTTGTGTATCCATAGGATAGTACGAAATAGCATAGAAGAGCGTAGAATAGAGTAGTGTAGCCGACGCACTAGTAGTAAAGCAATAGCTAATAGAGATATTGTTTTGCAACACGCAAAAAACAAGGAGAGTTGGGGAACGACAGATGAGGCACTGGGAGGTATGACTGAGCAGCGAAAGTGAGATGAAGAGCAAAACAACTATATCATGTTGGCGTAAGAGATCAATAACCCTTTTACGACATGCTGGCCAGTGATGGTCTAACATTGTGTGCTCCAGCTTTATTGCTGGCTGTGGAGGGAGCACAGGCAGGCACACAGGCAGGCAGACAGGCGAGCAGGCGAGGCAGGCAAGGCAGGCAAGGCAGGCAAGGCAGGCAAGGCAGGCAAGGCAGGCAAGGCAGGCAAGGCAGGCAAGGCAGGCCAGGCAGGCATGGAGGCATGTTTAGCCAACTGCCATAATTATAAGGGTATCGAATCATTCGAAATCTCCAATCCTTTTCGCTTTCGATCATTATTTCGCTTTTTACCACACATTCAATCATTCGTTCAATTCATTCAATTGTTTTTATTTTGAAATTATCAAAATTTTTTATTCGCTTTCATGTCTACACAAGCATTAAAGGAATGACTAATTTTGATTATTTAGCCTGTCACAAATTATATTCTATGTAAATGGAGCCTATTTATTCCCAACGATATATTGATTTTTGCTATTTTCCGATTCTATACACTTATGACCAGTCAGTAAGCGAACAGAGAGAGCACAACACAGAAACTACTTATTTATTTTAACTATTTTTTGCATTTATAGTTGCAAAAATTGTAACCATTGTTTGTTAACAAAGCATTATTTCTATATATTCCTTATATCTATTAATTAAATATTTTAATTATATACTTTTTAACAAATCAATAATAAAATCAGTATAATATAAAATATTTTGCTATACTTACCTTAATCAGTTTAACTTTACTTATACTTACGTACTTATTTAGTTATAATCATAGCGTGAAAAAATCGGGCTAATTTTTAAATTTGCACTTGCTAAAAGGTCTATTATTTACTATAACTAAAAATAATAGTAAATGACACAAGTTGTGGCAAGAACCAATACTGAAAGGCCAGATTATCTGATTTTATGGTTATATTATTGTAAAACTAAGTTATACGTTATAAAGTTGTTAGTGTCATATAATTTTTTTAATGCTTAAAATAAAGTTCTTAATTAAAAAATAAATATTAAATTTTTATAAATTAAATTTCTAATTTAAAATACACTACTTTATGCTAATATCGCACAATAATCCACAAAAACCTACACTAAAACCTCTCGATTTTAAGCATCCTTAATACTAATTTATTTTCTATTTATAACATTTTCAAAGTCCAAGATTATAAATACGAAGAGAATAAATCGATCTTATTATAATTTTTTGTATTATTATTGCAATATTTTTATTAGTTTAATTATAGTCAAAGCTAGTCGAAACGATAAATAGTGCCTATTGTGTACTACTCTATATTCAATTTATATATATGCTTAATAGAACATAACAATAACAATATTCGACGTAACAATATTCGACTTAACAATATTCGACTTAACAAAGTAGTTTAGCAAGTTTATAAACTTGCACAAAAGTTGCCTAACATTTTTTAATTTATATATTAATGCAGTATTTCAAGTGATGGTACAAAAATCACCAACATGTGAGTAATTAGTTAAAACCTTACCGTCCACGAAGTGTACTTATAAGCTTAATATTATACAAAATCTAAATTTACAAATAATAATAATAATGATAATAATAATAATAATAATAATAATAATAATAATAATAATAATAATAATAATAATAATAATAATGGTTTGTTAAGAAATAAATGGCCAAAATTAAAAATGATATAATTACTTTTACCAAGTAACATTCTAGAATCTACAATAGATTGAATAATTTACAGCCATTCACTTTTAATACAAGTACACTACTAATGATAAGTTTTTGAGCTAAAGCAAAATGTATGGTCATTTTAGTCATAGTTGTTTTTTACCATGTAAAATTATTTACAAAAATTTCAAATAATTATAATTTGATTGTAGCAGGGCTGGACTATTTAATAAAAGAGAAAAATAATCTACCCTACTGGGTAAATTTTTAAGATATATTTTAAAAATTTAATCATACCTAGTGCTAAGATAATTTGGTGATAAGTAACATAATAATTTTAAACTAAGTTTTATAACATCTAACTTTTGCCATTTTAAAATTTATTAAGTTTTATCAAGCGTATTTCACAGTTGTATATTTATTCTGTAATATTACAAGCATTTTATGCGAATTTTGTTTTCTAAATGGCCAACAATTTTTTAACAAATCAATAATAATAATAATAATATCTGTAATTATTATTATTATATTGAAAAATTTACCAAGATTGATTTATGCACTTCGTAATTATGAATTACTCAACGATTTTAACCAAATTATATTATTTCAAGGTGATTTAAGATCAAGAGAGTTTACTGTAGTAACCCTATTTTGGCTCAGAGTGCGGCACTGCTTTATGCGTTTGATATTTAATTACCTTTAAAAAGACTTACAATTTAAGTTAATGCAAAAATTTATATTAAAATAACTCACTTTATTAGTTTTAACATCTTAGATTAGCTTGCTTGTGCATTTTAAAATTATTCAAATTATACAGTAAACAGGCCAACTATTATTTATTTATTGGGATAAAATTTGACTCATTAAACATTCTGTTCTTGAAATGATATTGTTTAATTTTTAAATCTATAAAACGTGTGTTGAAAAGAGTGAACGAGAGGTACATTATTTGACGTCTCGTACGAGCGTAGAGTAGCTTATATTCGGCGATACACTGAGCGGCTACTCAATCATCGCTTACATTCTAATATTGAGTATTCGATGCACTCTTTTATCAATTATAACAATCGCCTATTGATGACCAATAGTTTGTTGGTCTCAACACAATTGGTTTGAATTCAGTCTCTTATTATTTGCCTATCAGTGAAGGGCTATGTTATCAAATGCATAACAATAGGCAAGTGTTGGCATATTTTTTATGCCTCATTCACAATCATTTTGTACTTCTAGTGCCTACTAAGCCAGAGCCGGCACAGTCCGGCATAACGTGCCTCTATGTCAGAGCATCTGTTATCAACTCTTGTTTCCTCTTTTTAAGGACCTAATGAACCTAAAAGTATTGAAGATATCACTCCTCTCACACATAAAACAGCGGATCTATTGTTGTTTCGCTCAAATCAGTTCACTCTCGGAGTTAAGTATGAAAAGTGAAATTCAAAACAAAAATCAGACCAAAACCAATGCAGCGCTGCTCACCCGAGGAGCACAGTTACTACATTCGTACTGGCTAGGAGAAATGCAAATAGATTTTAAATTAACATGATTTCTCTCGAGTGTCTGCGAGCGGATGGCATACTGTAGAGCAATATAAATGATTTGAATATTGCGATACATATTGCGAGACTTGATTGCAGTGGTGGTAGCGGTCGGAGCAGTTGGAGCACTGGTAGCAGTGGTTTGTCTCCTCCGAGACGACGAGTGGCGGAACTCGAAATAACAAAATGTCGCCATTAAAAAGATTATCGACAGCACCGACAGCACCGTCAGCACCGGCACCAACGGCACCATCACTGAGCTCGAGCTCATGGATCGAAATCGCGATGAAAAAGAAGTGGTAAACAACAAGCCCTGAGATATTCGACCAAAACACTGCTCCACTCTCTCCACTCTCTCCACTCTCTCCACTCTCTCCACTCTCTCCACTCTCTCCACTCTCTCCACTCTCTCCACTCATTCCACTCATTCGGCCCTCTCCTCACTCGCTCCTCACTCTTCACTCTCTCCTCACTCTCTCCTCACTCTCTCCTCACTCTCTCCTCACTCTCTCCTCACGCTCTCCTCACTCTTCACTCTCTCCTCACTCCTCACGCTCTCCTCGCTGTGGAGTCTCGTATTGAACGGGTTTCTGGGTTTCTGAGCCATTATTTTTGCCGAACCTATGACTCACTGTTTTATGAGCACAAGTAGTGAGGAAACAGTTAGAGTAAAGCTCTACGTTATTAGAGCTCAAAAAATCTCATCAATACTAAGCAAAGCATTACTGATCTAAACCAACGCTTCCAAACACTCTATGAATAATATACCCATTTATAGCGTTCACACAGTTTATCACTTTTTAAATATTCCAACAAATATTCACTGACCGGCTTTTAGAACAACAATTCAGCAGTACTACAAATTCAAACAGGTTAAACAGTTAAAATACTCTCAAACTTTTTGTTTTAATAAATTAATAGCAATGCTAGATTAATTGTTAATTATTGAAAAACAAATTTTTATTTAGTTCTTTTTTTTATAGTTTTAATTGAAACTTAATTAGCTTGAAGTTTTAGTTAGCTTAATATTAACCTTTAGTGCAAACCTAAAACTAAAATCGTAAGTTAAGCATACAGTAACTTACAGTATACAGTAAATGCATTTCTTTTATGCAAAACATTTTTGTAATGTTTATAAATTATAACTTAATTATATTACTTATTTAACAAAAATACAATAGCAATACAAAACACACAAACTTCAGGCTCAATGCTGCTAATTACAATCAATCATATATCGGTTTATTTGGCGCTAAATTTTAATATTAATCTATATCAAATTTAATCACAAACGAGAAACAAGCAGTATTATGGTTTACAATTCAAATGTAAAAATATTAAATTAAATACATATACAGTATTCGAATTTTAAAAATTTAATAGTTTCTTATAATCTAATGATTTAGTTTTCATTATTCTATTTTCCCTTACTTTCTAGCTTGCTACGTAATTAATTAACATTGTGAATTCTTGTTTGTAAAGCTTGCTTTTGTTGCTTTTATTTGTTGAATTGTTTATGTAATGATTTATTTTATTAAATTTAGATAGTTGTGAAAATCAATTTAAAAAATTAAGACTGACATATTGTGAAACATTTTTTGGTATTTGCGACAATTTATAAATTGTAAAAAATAAATAGCAATTCTTGGGATTCAATCCCAAAGCAGCCATTTTACTTTCATTTGACCTACATGAAACAAACTACCTTGTACAATTTATTATTAAGAACTTATTTACAATTAAATGTTAACGGTAATGATTAAGTTTTTAAGCATAATTAAATAATACTAGACATTTTACTAATTTTTCTGCGTAGAGCAAAAATAGAAGGAGTGGTACATTTGTGGTGTACACTGTACGGCATATTTTTAGCAATTATTTAAACTTTTTAGTTGCAAACGAACTAAAGAAAGAATTGAAAGGATTTGCAGAAATGAAGTGTAGAATAGAACGTATGAGTAGAGCACAGCTGAAAAATACGCTTTCATTTGAGTGAAGTTTCGATATATGCGGCTCAGAGTGTAGTCTCGATGGTCGGCAGTGTTGGCAATGTTGGCAAATGTTGGCAAATGTTGGCAAATGTTGGGAAGTGGTCACTATGAGTAACACTGGACCATATAATGGACATCTGGTGGACATGTAATTTGGCCTGGAGGCAACTCGGCTTATACAGAACAACAAACATTGGAAAAAGAGTTTTTTCAAAAAGTTTTTCTAACAAAAGTGTGAATCGAAGTGAGGGATACTTTTTCAATAAGTTGTTCTGACCTTCGGATTTGTAAATCATTTAAGTCAAACACTACTCGACTCAACATAAATATTCCTCTTTTTTCCAATTTACTTAAACTTCGAAATAATTACTTTTAACAAATTTACAGCAACTTATTTTTGTAACTAGATTACTTGTATTTTACCGGATTGCAAAAATGTTTATAGATATAAATAGACATTTTATAACGTTTTAAAAATTACTTTATTAACTAGATTTTTATTTTAAATTATTATTTGAAAATTTATTATTATTATTTAATTATTATTTAAAAATTTTCTGTTTATGTTTGCAAAAAATAAAATATATAATAAAATCCCTGTTAATAAATTTACTTTACCTGAATAATAATAAACTATTAAATACTGTTGGTTTTTAAAGATTAATATAGAAGAATATTGTTAATACATATTAAAAATATTTTTAATACAACTTATTTAACACATAGCATTCAATAATATTATTTTAAAATTAATATAATTGGTATAATATATATTGTAAATAATTTTTATCTAAAAATTATTTATGCGGGGCTAAAACATTCTGTAAATTTATCTAAACATCTTATTTAGTGGTATATACTTAATCACTATTATTATAGCGGTTATTACAATTAAAAGAATTCATATTATAATTTAATTTGTAAGTAATATGTAGTTTTATCAAAATTATTTTATTACTAATAAAAATTATTTTATTGAATTATTAGATAAATGATAAAAATTTCATTATAAAATAACTAACAGATTCTATGTAAAATTTGTGGAAAGTTTATTTTCTAAATGCGTGTTATTAAAAAAGAAGAATATATTTTTGTTTGAGAAGAATTAGTACACTATATTGTTAGTTTGTCTGTTGGTTTTTTGTTAGTTTGATTGATTGATTGATTGATTGAGACAATGGGAATGTCAACGTCGTCGCAAACGACTGCATTGCAAGCACTGATGCATTTGCTTAAGGCATACATCGGAACGGGAATACTGGCGATGCCGAAGGCGTTCAGGTCTGACATCTCGAGTCTTCCGAACGACTGTCCAATGCTTAAGTCTGCAATTTGATTGAAATTTTAATTTATAGCTACTCTGGGATTATATTTGGATGTATAGGCACTCCACTTATTGGTTTTCTCTGCCATTGCTGTATTCATATGCTTATTGACATTAACGACCACTTATGCCAAAAGTTAGGTTTAGATTCATTAGAATTTGAAGAGGTTTGCCATTTGCATATTTTGCTCATTTCTATTCACGTTATTGGACAAACTTTTAATTGCTTTTTATAATGTCTCATTTTGTTTTGATGTTGGCTGAATAGTTAGCCGAAAAAGCTTTGACAGAAGGACCGAAACAATTAAGAAAATACTCGAAATTGTCGCGTTTTATAGTCATATTCTTCTTATTCTTAGCACAAATGGGCTTTTGTTGCGCTTATTATCTTTTTATAGCGGATGACATTAGACAAGTAAGCTAGCTTAATTTTAAACATTATTATGATGTAGCCATAATGATACAATTCTAATTAAATGACTAAATTGTTGCAGTTCTTTATAAATTTGAACGTATCGGACGACCCGATGTCGGTTCAGACGTATTTACTAATAACTCTTCCGTTTATGATTGCAATCAGTTTTATCAAAAACATCAAACATTTATCGATTGCTTCAATGTTTGCCAATATTTTAATATTAGTCTCTTTTGTCATAATAGTCTACAATTTACTATTAGACTTAAATCAAAACAATTCCATTTCACATCGAAAACTAGTTGGTAATAAAATGCCACAATTTTTCAGCACGGTCATGTTTACCTACGAGGGCATTACAGTTGTAAGTACAATCAATAGCTTGCTAGCTTTCTATCTTTGGATGGCCAATTCACAATTTCTTGCCATTTATAACTTTAATAACTATATAAATTTTTATTGATTTAATCTTGTTTGCAAATTAAACTTACTAAGTTATAATAAGTAAGAAATATAATTTTACTATAATATATCAATCGATATAAATCTAGAATAAAGTAGTTAGATGGTGATATGATAATTTGAGTATGATATATTTGGCTGCAGACAATGGCTTTATACAAATCGATGAAAAGAAGGGAAGATTTTGCGAAAAGGTTTGGAGTAATAAATGTGGCCATAACTGTCGTCATGACTCTCTACACCGTAGTTGGCTTTTTGGGTTACTTGAAGTACGGCGAAGACGTCGAGGCCAGCGTCACTCTCTCGCTGCCCAGTCAGCCCTTATATACAAGCGTTCAACTCATGTACTCTCTGGCCATTGCCGTCTCATACGGCGTCCAACTCTTTGTCGCCATTTCCTTGATTTGGCCCTTCATTGGCAACGCGTTAGAGGAATATAAGTTCAAAGACATTACAATCGCTGCAATTAATTATCTATTTCGAGCATTGCTCGTCGTATTAACATGTTAGTTTCTTCTACTGATTTAATAATTCTGCATTTCCATACAGTTGTGATACTAACTGAATGTCTAATTTTTATCCAAATCATATCTCAGATGCTTTGGCGGCACTTATACCTAAACTCGACCTAATCTTATCATTAATTGGTGCCATATCTTGCAGGTAATGGTGTTTTAATAAACTAAAAACAATTTAAACCATTTTTCCTATAAAAATCATAATTTGAGATAAGAGTGAGAAATAAATGTTATTTTATAACAAGAATGACGAGAATTAGCTTATATTACATATAATTTACATTTGCTAACAAATATCTTATTATTACTTACAATGTAATAGAATGTACGTTATTTTTAAATACGCTGTCAGAAATAAATTGTGAAGTAAATAGATAGTTAATTATTAGCATTCAACTTAAGTTCAAATCAAAATATTCAGAATAAAACAAAATTAGATTTAAATTAAGTGTAAATAGTGTTTTCGAAAAAATAATACGGGTAATTCTTCGATAATGTGTTGTGCCCGGAATGATGGTAATTTAAATGCGTTTAAAAATTTCAAACAATTTAATAAACTATAATACATAAACAAGATATGTATTTTAGCTTAATACAAAATCTTTATTAAAACCATAGATTACAGTATATTTTAAATGTAAATTATCTTTCTGTATTTGTTTGTAGCACGGTAGCAATCATGATTCCTCCTATTCTACACACAATCACATTTTGGGAAATGAGAACAAGTTAGTGATAAAATTGATAATTTTAACCAACAATTAAACATGAACTAATTAATTAATTAATGTCTAATTGTATGAATAAATTGCAATGAATTTGAATGCGACTAAACGAAAGACACGCTTTCGAGAGTGCGGTTATGTGTATGGAATGGCCTAATCGTCGCGTTCGGAATCGTCGGCTTCACGACCGGCACTTACTTCGGTATTCAAGACATTGTCATTAATATTAATATCTGACCCATAGTTCGCACTCAACACCACTTCACCGATACACTACTAAATGGCAAACATTTACTAAATACAGTTCATATAACTATAACTAAACATTTGAGAATCTCTTTATATCTCACCATTACAGTATAGTACAGTATATACACAACCCAAACAGTTTTGTCATTTATTTCGATTGAAATTTTATCAAGTTAATCTTCACTGGTTTTCTAGAATTTAAAACTTTTCAATAAACAATCTTAGAAATTAAAAATGTAAAATAAAAAAAAACAGCAAAAGTACCTTACTGAATGTTTTTACCATAATGTATATCCGTTTAAATATAATGGGATTTTCGGAAAGTTATTTCCGTTTTAGGAGCATTTTTATAAACTTATGAATTATTATTATAATATTTATTTTTTCAAAATCTAAACATGCTAATTAAAATTACATATATTAAACTACAATAATTGTTTAATAAAAATAATGTTTTTAAAATTTCATTAACACAAATTTTGGTCCTTACTACAAAATGAGCAATTTAATATAAATCATTTTGTTCAACTTTAAATGTCTGTAGAAAGTTACTGTGTACATTAAAATAAATTCTATCAATACAAAATTTAAACATAAATAAATGTTTAATAAAAATATGCTATTGTTGTTTTAATAAAAAATAACCACCACACTAAAATTTGTTAATAAAATGTGGCCTAGATTTTGCAAACTTTATTAAATTCTTAATATTTTTTGAGAATATCTATGGAGATATGCATATTTCAGTGGAAAAACATAAAAATTCGTATAAAACTTACCAGTACAGACTTGCAAATTTTAAAAAATAATTATTTTTAATAGTATATCAACTAAAGCATATTTTTATTAAACATTTATTAATGTTTAAATTGTGTATTGATAGCATTCATTTTAATGTACACAGTAACTTTTTACACACGTTTAAAGTTGAACAAAATGATTTATATTAAATTGCTCATTTTGTAGTAAGGACCAAAATTTGTGTTGGTGAAATTTTAAAAACATTATTTTTATTAAATTGTAGTTTAATATATGTAATTTTAATTAGCATGTTTAAATTTTAAAAAAATAAATATTATAATAATAATTCATAAGTTTATAAAAATGCTCCTAAAACGGAAATAACTTTCCGAAAATCCCAATATTCATGGTATATATTATAGATTAAAGATGTAATTATAAACATAGAATATGAAATAAAATAAAATAAAAATCCATTTTTAATATTAGTGCTTGTTAGAATTTTTTAATTAACTATTGCTAACTTGTACTAATATCTAGCAATAGCAAAGGTAAAAGATGTGCTGCGCGACTGACAAGTTATTAAAAATCAGCAATTTGCATTGAGCACTTTACAATTATTGTATGAATTAAGTTTGAATTTAAAACTCATTTCATTTCAAATGCAAATATTTTTAAAGTTTATGCGTAAACAACGCCATCTATTATCTCAGTTCATATGACTATAACGTAAAGAGTGTTTTGAATGAACTTACGGTTGGATTACAATTAACGCAAACTTTTAAATTAATAGTAATTAGAGTTCAAAAACAGGCGAAAAAATGTCAATTAATGGCAATAAACGGCAGATAAACGACTCGTTGGTTCCGTTTGCGGCGAAAAAAGCCCGAAATAGTGAGATAGCGATTGCCGGCAATAATGGCAACGATTCGGTCGCCGAAACGGTTAGTCAATTGATTTGCGTTTAGGCATTGAATCGAAACGTCGACTAACTCTTTGCTCTTTACTCGTCTATGTTGTCTCGCATTGTCCGCTATTGTCGCTATTGTCCCCATTGTCTGCTGTGGCCGCGAACAGGGCGTTGCGCGCACTTCGAGCCTCGACTCACCCATAATGCTGTTGAGTGGCCATCAGTCGGAAGTGAATTGCGTTCAGTTCCACCCGAACGGCAATACGTTGTGCTCGGGTGGCGCCGATCGCCACATTTGTATGCATTTCTTATTTCATATTAATTGATATTCGCTTAGCAAACTACCGTAGTTGTTGAGTGCGGTGCCGGTGCCGGTGCCGGTGCCGGTGCCCGTGAGCGCGCACCTCCAAGAATGGAGTCTTAGTTGAGAGCACTTTAACGATCAATTAGATTGTATTAGTGGTCAGTTGTATGGGTTATGAATGGGTTATGAATATTGTTTTAGATGGCAATTGATTTCTATACCGAAGAAATACATCGGTAATGAACTGTAAATTACAGCAGTGTAGTATGGGTAGGGTAGTTAGCACCAGTTTAAGTGTAGTTATGGAATATAGGATCAAATAACAAATAAGAAAATTGTACTTGGTCCATTTGCATATACTGTTGAGTGAATGTACTGTACATTTTGTATTTGGAATTTTATCTTCGATTATATGACTAACTCGAAGCCATGCATACAATGTCTGTCTTTGCCTTAACTACCAGTCCTTTGGAACACATACGGCGAGTGCGATAACTACGCTGTCCTGAGTGGACATAAGGGAACAGTTCTCGATCTGCACTTCTCGAGCAGCGGTGATATGATATTCAGCGCCAGTACTGATAAATCGATCAATATTTGGGACTCACATACCGGCGCTCGCATTAAGAAGCTCTCAGGCCATCAATCAATTGTAAATTGCTGTCACCCATCGCGCCGATCACAGCTACTCTGCAGCGGTAGTGACGACTGCACAGTCAGGTTGTGGGACGTGAGGAAGAGGGGACTGGTATCTTATTTTAAAGACAACTACCAGATAACTGCCCTCACATTCAACGACACTTCCGATCAAATTATTGTCTCAGGAATTGAAAATGTGCTCAAAGTGTATGATTTGCGCAAAAACGACGTCTTGTACACAATGGCCGGACATTTCGATACAGTGACCGGACTCGCACTCAGTCCTGACGGCAATTATGTCTTATCTAATTCAATGGACAATTCGCGTAAGTTTGCAATTCCTCTCTTTCCCTACCACTCCCTACCTTTGCCGCACTGACACCCAAACTGACACCCGAACTGACACCCGAACTACGTCCACGCATGTAGTGTGCATTTGGGACATCCGGCCATTCGCACCGCAGGACCGCTGCATAAAGACACTGACCGGTCATCAGCACAACTTCGAGAAGAACCTGTTGCGGTGCTCGTGGTCTGCCGACGGCACTCGAGTCAGCGCCGGCTCAGCCGACCGCTTCGTCTACATCTGGGACGTGACATATAAGCGCATTGCCTACAAACTGCCGGGACATTTGGGTTCCGTCAACGAAGTCGTCTTTCATCCAACTGAGCCAATCGGTGGGTGACCGGGAATAGGCCAACGGCTCTCAGTTCTCTCATCTAATCGTTGATTGTTTCGTTTCAGTGCTCTCCGGCTCGAGTGACAAGAATTTATATTTGGGTGAAATCGAGGCTTAAATTGAAGCGAACACTCATCTCAACGCATACTACTCGAGCCCATCCAGACTCCCGACGCGAGTCACTCGACATTTGACTCGATTTTCATATTATTTCCAATTTATAGCTATTCTCACTATTTTCGACCATAACTTACCCAAACTATTACAGACTCTGTACAGCATTTCTATAACTCAATAATCATTATTTGATTGAAATTTAAATGAAACTTGTTAAAATATGACTCGAAATTTGGCGAAAATTTGGCTAAAACTTGTTATTTACTTATTAGCGGTTGTTGAAAACTACACATGAATTGTAGTGATTGCTAGAATATATGACGTAATGATTATAATCGGCGTAATCTATATTGTGATTGCATTCGAACCAGAGTTGGCACGTAATCACAAGCAGTTGTGCCCTTTTCACCCAAATGTAGTTAACAGTGTTAATTTTATCCAACCATACCTATGGAACCGAAGCTGCAATACAACGAAACGCATAATAAGCCAATGCATTGACGAGAATACTGTACGAAAGGAGAGAAAACGCCGACTCTGTCCGCTCATTACGGCCCGCGTCCACCCATTCGCCGCTAAAATGTGCCGAATGTTACAATAAATGAGCAGAACTTTAATTCTATACTAAATTGAATGTAATCGGCTTCGGACCGATCCCTCCTCTAACGAGTGAGCTATTAAAATGTTCATGTTAGTAATAAGAAGAATGCAACTTTGCGCATTCCAAAAGTGAGGAGTTGGAACAAAATGAATCGGTTGTACCGATTGACCCGCGGCTACCGAAGCGGTTATTGCCAAACGTAACGAAACACACGTCACTGCAAGCAGTCAAACAAAAGCAGTGCTGAGTATCACTTTTGAAATTCATTTAACAACATATGATTACCCTGATCATAAAACCGAAATTGCGTAAATTACATATAATATGGTCAGTGTATAACAATGTTGTATGCCTTCCCATCGGTTCTGGCGACGGTGTCTCAGAACCGTAGAGATAACACACAGCCTTCCGGGACTCGGTTGTGGAGTCCAGGGGTTGATTCCAGTCTGGGATACTCGAGGCGTTGGCGGTGTCACCCTGGTAGTGTGACCCTGGTAGTGTGACCCTGGTAGTTACCGGTCTCCGCAATAAGTGTTCCTCCGGTTTGGTTACACGGAATAAACAGAACACGAGTTGAGATTGAAACAACTTTATTTAATCCAACTAAATACAACTGCTCGAGCAGAGCCATACTGACAATACTTTTAATTATCAAAAGACTTTTACACTTCGTATAGTCGTCAAAGTCTATTAGAGTTAAATGTTTAGTTAATAATGTGTTCATTTAATTCGGAGAATGTTTGATTTGAAACTGTTCTAAAACTGCTTGGGATAATTTAATGCGGTCAAATTCATTTGATGCATCTATCTTCTTGTGGTTTTGTGACATAAAACTTGTTAAGGTCAAAGGTCACTAGCACCAAAAATTTGGAAGGTTTGCCGACCCCATATCTCCTGATCAAACTATAACAGATAAATTACTGTTTTTAATCAAATTTTGTAGAGAATAAATAAATCTTTAATTTGACATATAGATTGTCAAAATCGAATCGGTGAAGGGTCAGGTTAGAAAAGAGTTGAAATGACTAAATCTGAATTCACGTTATTCATTGCATTCTACAACAACAAAGTTGAAATAAATTATTTTAGCTATTATTGTCATATTCGACTTTGTCATATTCGACTTTGTCATATTCGACTTTGTCATATTCGACTTTGTCATATTTGATTTAATTTCTAAAATGTTTATATGTAATGGGGAAAAATTATTCCCTAAATGCCTGTAATAGGGTATTCGGGTGTTTAGGGGTTTTGTAGCACAAATGGAATGTTAGCGCACTCTTAACCCGAATCCCTTTGGCCTGCGAGAGGGGTTTACGTCGATGTCGGCGCTTATCGGTCAGTTCGGCGGTCACTGCGCGTCGATAATCACTCGTACTGTCGACGCTTTAACTCAAATAACTTATACACAGTATTATCGCAACAAAACTATACTTTTATTCGTAAATCACTTATCATTCTCTTAGACTCCAATTCACAACAATTCAAATCAAATCACATAATTAGCGCTCAATTAACACAATTAACAGATAATGCGCTCAAGACTTAAACAATTCAATCAAATATCACTCGCGCTGTAGAACAGGTGCGCGGCTTAAGAACATTACATCAATTCAGAACTCATTGAACATAACTCCGACGGCATCTCGACATATACTGCACGTCAACTGACAACTGACTACATGTGCGCTCATGCCGGCGCTCTTATATATCCGGCCACTTAAACAATGAATATTTGCCTTGAGAAAATGATTTATCCAATAAAAACTCAAGGTTTAGCTCAATCCGGGCTAACTGTACAAAAGAGTCATATCTCGTACAGGTGCTCAATGACTAACAGCGCTGATCAAAAGTGAATACAGGCGCTGAACTGAATTGGTCAGTATGTGTGCTGACAATTAGTAGAGTCCGGGCGCTATACAATGATTGGACAGTAATTGCACTGATAATTAGTGTACAGTATGAGTACATGAGTGCACAGTAACAACAGATAGTACGGGTGCGCTATATGACTGGCAACACATTAACGGCGAAAAATACTGGGTATTACATGCCTCAAATTTGTGTCTAAAATTGTGGCTCTAGCGGTTAATAAACCCAATCCAACTACGGTAAGCTAAGTTATTATTTTATAATACACTTTACAATGTACTGTAACAGTAGTGTTGCCGAATGTACAGTGTACACTGTTTACACTGTAAACTCTGTACTCTGTACTGTAAACTTTACAGTATAGAGAAGTAGAGGGTAATAAAGAGGTAATTTAGAGGCGATAGGTATGAGGTAATCGGGTATATGATGTGAAACGCTGTGAAGTGGATGTGAAGTGTGAACTGAGACGTTGTTTACATAGACTCGACTCGAATCACTCGCACACTCGTCAGTAGTGTTGCCAACCCTCAAGGAATCAACTTGATTCTCCCAGAATTGAACAAGTTCTCAAGGCTACACGACTCCTATTCCTTTGAGCGCTCGTTGCCAGTGAGTCTGTCACCTTCTTATCACTTCTTAATACAGCCAAATATTTGGCATTACAGTCTGGTGCACAAAAATATAAATACATGAAATTTTCTTGAAATATTATAAAATTAATTTTTATTTATTTTAATCAGATACATCTTTATTTATAATACTTTTTAAATTTACATAATATTGTCTATATTGAATGGGACATGATAACATTAATTTTTGTAATGTTTCAAACTTAGTTTTTGAAATACCAATAGGTTTTGATTGTTTTTGTACAGAAGATAAAATATTAGTTTCTATTGTTTTAACAACAGTATGTTCAATAAAATCTTTGGAGTGATCTAATTTAATATACGATAAATTTGAATTTTTCCTAACTTTATATTGTTTAACATCTTTAATCTTAAATGGTTTAATTATGTTTGTGTCAGAAAAATTATAAATATCGTCAAATGTAATTTCAATTACAGTATTTTTAATTCTACATTTTTGTATTAAATATAAACAATGGTCAGGAGTAAATATACTTTCAGTTTTAAACATGGTATTAATAGCAGAATGCACAGAATCGCAGGCATTATATGTGTGTCCTTTTTCTAGATATTTAAATGTAATACTTTCTTGAGGGATTGTATTATCATTTATGATATTAACCAAATTAAAAAATAAATTCCAGTTTTTGTTTTGAGACCCGCAATTGTCGCACCAAATTACAATATTTTTATAATTTTTAACATAATCTGTTTTTAAAAATCGTACTAAAAAAATAATAAAATCTTTTGATTTTTTTTTGACTTGCGAATCATTTGAAATTAAGCAAAAAGATGGCTTATTTTTGCCAATTTCACAAAAAGTTTGATTTAAACAATTTAATCGAGAATCGAAAAAACTGCTACCAGTGGTAAGCATGGGTATAGAAAAAATTTTCTGTGCATCACAACAAAAGTATTTTGTCTCTTTATTTAATTCTGAGTCATTATCATCTTTAATAATTGCAATTCTAGCTGTTGTATAATTAGTTTTATGCAAATTAAATTTTTCGCAATCAATGCAATCGCAAACATATTTACCTAGTTCTTTTTCGTGTAAATCAAAGTTTAAACAAATACTACAAGCATCTGTTGATTTAAGAGAAAAACTAATTTTTAAAACTTTTTTAACGTAATTGTGAAAGTAATTAAAATTGCAAATATTTTTATTTTTATCTTTTTTGTTAATTTTAAATTCTATTTTATTAAATCTAGGCTCAAAATTTTTATATGCTGCAAATTCTCTATATAGCTTTATAGACGTCATTTGATGCTCTGAATTAATATATAATCGATTAGGGCGTGAATTATAATTATAATGCGATTTTTCAGGCTTATATTTATCATAAATATATTCTTTAATTGAATTATTAAAATCGTCAGTATGTGCTGCCCAATGCTTTTTTTCAATTTTTTCACTAGCATTTGATTTGTCAAAACTTTCAGTTATAATATGACCTTGTTTGTTTATTCCTAAAGTAGTGCAAAAAAAGTGTTTGCAAACAAATTTATCATGAAATTTATATGTATATATGAATCTTGAGCCTAATTTTTCGCGTTTAACGTGATTAGTTATGTAATTTCTTTTGCTTTCAATAGGGAGGCTATTATAATCTAGGTGTAATTCAGCTCTAATTATACTAGAAATTTGTTCGCATTTTAACTTGCACTTTGGGTTTTCGCACAAATTGCTTGCATTATCAGTCAAAACATTAGCAATAAAAACCACAAATATGAACAGAAATAGCAAATAGCATATAGCAAACATCATTAAAAAAGAAAACATCATAATATTACGTGTAATTGAGAATCGAATTGCTTTCGAGGAATGGATTTGCGGTGAAGTCGATGTCCGCGAAGGCGATGTCGGCGTCGATCGGATGC
>JAQIXC010000563.1:0-23564 GCA_034697605.1 Metabelba pulverosa | reverse complement strand
TTTTGCAATAACTATAGCTTTAATTTGATACTAAATTTAACCGAATCGGCCAAACACAGTTACATACGGCAACGAGTTAGTTCATATAAAATTATTCTTTTGTTGGAGATCTGAATATAAATTTTTTAAAGCATAATAAATTATTAATAATAGATTAAATAATGATGGCGAACAATTAAAAACTAACTTGTTGTATTTTGGTCTTAGCTAACTAATTGAAACACAGACTTATCCCGTATTAAACCCGAACTCTATAATTAAAATAGCATGGAATGAGATAATGTACAACATATTAACAGTATATTTAAAATACATTATTATAATAGCATGTACACCTATTGTAATAATAAACCTACTGCATAATGATTAATACAATAATATTATAAAACAGGTATAAAACATAAAGACTTGGATAATTTAATTAATTAATATTTTATTTATTATTATTAAACAATATTAATAATAAGATCGAGAAAATGGGTGTATTTGAGAAATAGGTGTCGAGAAATTACTTAGAAGAATGTACATTGTACATTGTACATGGTGGTGCAATTTAATTAACCTAACAGTGCTTACAGTTCAGATGTGGCCTATCGTAGCGCACATTTGGCTCATATTTCACTGGTATATGAGCTGTGGTTTAATTGCATTAAGTTTGCGAACAAACGAAATATGATTTTCATTAAAAGAGCGAAAACTCGGCTCTGCGTTGGCTTTGGCGCACAATTCGCACTAAACGAGCGCTAAGTTCTTGGCTTCGGAATAGATGGAGATATCTTCGGTTCGAATGCTTACCATTAGTTTGCTTACGATATCTGTTGAGATCAACAAACCTAACAAACTGTGCAAACTATGAACACAAACTCAACGATAACTACAACTCTAAGCGAAACTGCACTGCATTTTGCGATTTTTTCTCTTATTCTTCGCGTTTCACCAAAAGCTTTAATTAGAGTCGAAGAGCAGAACAGATGCAGAAAATGAGAAATTTATGGCTTTTTTCATAAAACAGATTCACTTTCGTAACGATCGCAACAATTTCTGACGGCTATAGACGAGTCAAGCGATCGACTCAATTGCGTCGAAATTTATATCGAAATAATGGTCTCTTAATAGTCGACATTCAATAATACAATTGAATTGAAGAAATATTTTGTTGATTCCGTCGAATCACGTCTACTGTAGTTCTGCAAACCCGACAACTATTCACTCCAACTCTCTCTCCCCTTCCCTCCCCTCTCCCTCTCGCACTCACTCTCACTCTCTCTCCCTCCCTCTCTCACCCATCTCTGCCTCACCCGATATATTATTAAAGTGTAAGCCTCGTAGGCCTGGTAGCCCTCGAAGCCCTGGTAGCCCTCGTAGGGAGAATCTGGAGCTAAAACCCAGACTCGAGTAATATAATTGCGTTTCTTCTCTAATTCGAAAATATATTATTTGATTGAATGACAAAAAAGTCAAATATTGCGCTCAAATCCAATTCACAGCAAAGCTTTTTATACATATGTTTTGTTTCAAAACTTTTGCATTTTATTTCAATCTATTCGTAGAAATTATTGTCAAAAATTGTTTGACACAAAAATTAATAATTTTATTCTGCATATAAACACGGGTATATTAAGAGTTTGGGTAAATTTTAGCGCTTGTAATTAATGCGGGAAAAAGAGGAATGCATCTTTACCTCTTGAACCTCTTTACCTAACGAGTTAAATTCAAATTCATAAGAAAATTTCTATTTTAGTCTTTCTTGTGAGTCTTGCTAAAATGTTACTTGCTAATTAATCATTGATGTAACTAGAAGATTTTATATTTTAGCTTAATTTAGGAAAAGTTTCGAAATGTTTGTTTTTGTTCGCCATCAACACAATTGGGGAAATTGATTAAAAATTTAGCTGAAAATGATTGCAGTGTTTGAAGTGTGAAATACATTTCGCGATAATTCGATTAGAGCTGAATGGCTGACACTCTGGCGCTCGCAATGCAAACGAACTTTTCGGACAAAAACTGTTCATCACTTCAGCGAAACATTTCTATTCTATTTGTTTATTCAATTATTCGCTTCATTTCTCAAACATTTCTCGAAAAATAATTATGAATTTAGAGAATGAGAACAAAAGCTTATGTTTAAAGCGCGAGCGCCTATGTCTTCGTCTACTTGGGTGAATATTGTACTCCTAGTGCGAAAGTGTATGCCTACTATGAGTGCGAATTGAAGTAATTTATTCGACTTTGAATGACCTAAACCCGTAATAAAGGCTAGAATTTGCATAAATGGTAACAATTCTAACGATAAGTCGATATTTGATGATATTTTGCACTTCTATTCGAAGTTAACAACAATTTGATAATCAGTTGCGAAGAATCGCATAAATTCTGATTCAAATGATTAATGTCTCGATTGCTACTGGAATTGAGTTCTGGGGCACAACGGCCTGATGGGGCTGAGGGGCCCTCCTTAGAGGCCCAATAGCTAGCATTTATTGCCATTTGAACTATAGGTCCAGTTGAGACAAACAGTGTTTAGGGGCTGAGAGAGGCACTGGAATCGCACGAAATTAATTCGATGTAAACTTTTTTATATATATAATGAGTGTTTGAGTGGAAAATAAATTCGAAAATTTGTTGATCCCTGGGCTCACGTCAGGAGCCAATTGGCCAATCAAGCGGTGATCAGAATTGGGCTCAGATTGAGCCCCAGAGCGCCAAACAGCTCGACATTGGACTCTCGCGAGCACTGGTAGCTACTATTGCACACATACTGGCGCAACACTGCTCAAGTACTGCTCAGGCAGGCAGCTCAGGCAGCTCAGGCACCAGCACCAGCACTCGCACAGGCAATGATAATTTCAACGTATTTCTCCTTCTCTTTCTCCTTCAACCAGGACTTCAAGTTCAAGACAAGTGGTTCTCTCTCTCAGCTCTCCCGCTCTCTCAGCTCTCCCGCGCTCTCCTCTCGCGCGCTCTCTTCTCGCGCGCTCTCCTCTCCCTCCCTCTCCCCTAATAAGTGAGTCGTTTGTCCAGTTTCTCAGTTCTCCTCTCGATTAGGGTTTTGGTTGACGTTAGACTCCAACTCATACAGGGCTACAAGTGCTGCACAGGGAGTGAGGGAGAGAGAGAGAGAGAGAGAGAGAGAGAGAGAGAGAGAGAGAGAGAGAGAGAGTCGAAGGGCTTTGGGAGAGGGCTGAGGGAGGAGTGTGGGGAATGGGAGCTATGCTGTTGCAGAGCCTAAGTGAGAGCCTATGCCAGGCCAGAGCCAGTGCCTGTGCCTGTGCTGGTGCTAATGTTGTGTGCGGAGAGCTGTGCTAGTTTGGTGCTTGTGCTGGTGCCTGAGCTGGTGCCTGAGCTGGTGCCTGTGCCAGTGCTGGTGCCTGTGCTGATGCCTGTGCCAGAGCAGTGGCGAAGTGTGCAGAGGATAACTAAATTTGTATATCGAGTGCATTAGTTGTATAACTGGTCGGAGCGTCGCATAAATGCATTAACCTTTTGGTGGATGTGTTGATAGGAAGCGCTGGTAAAGCAAAACAATCTTTTTCTTCACTCCTGTTGAGGAGCTCTGAAAGTCTCACTACTTTACGACCAGTTCTTCAGTTGTTCACTGCTTTTGCCAAAAGTTAAAGACTTATAAAGTATTAAACATCGCATCGATTGGCCATTCAATGCAAAAGTGATCAAAACTCTCGTCGAAGCGCTCGTCGACTGAAATGCTTTGAAGTTTCGAAACATTGAAATATTGTGCGAATTGTTGGCATTTGAAGCGAAAGTTAGCAGAAGTTAGCGATTGATAGAACCGATGAGAACCGAGAAAGTGGTGACAATGAGTGTCGGAGACATTGCACAGAGTGTTTGGTCAGTGAGTCGGCGCTCAGGTGTCGACGTGTGGGACAAACAACTGGACGACCAGAAGCAGTCCAAGTCGTCGAGTCCTGTCCGCAACCAATACACCCAATACTCGGCCGCTTCGCTCAACGAGTTGGTCACTACGCGCCCCAAACGCGTCTCGCGATCCCTGTTCGGGCCGTCCGACCCGCTCGAGAACCGACGTATGGCCTTCGAGGAGACCGACAACAAGCGCTTCTCCGACCGCAACCGCTGGAACTTCGACTTCTATCGGGAGAAACCGATTTCGGGTCGATTTGATTGGAAAAAAGTGAATAATAGTATTCATAACAACATGAATGCGATTAATAGTATTTCGAGTATTAATGGGTTGAATGGAATCAATGGTTTGAGTTCTGACAGCAAAAAGAGTTTCGGAGAAACCGGTGAACAATCAGACAATTTCTGGTCTTCTAAGAAGAAAAGCGCCAAATCTGCCAAATCTTAGTACAATATTCTATTGAATTATCGCAACTATAGCTCTGGAGCTCTGCAGCAGAGGTATTGAGAGTCGCATCCGAGCCTTCAATGTCGAGCTCCAACTCCAAGATCTCCATTGGACGCAACGGATGACGTATTTCTGGGCAAAGTCTCAAACTTTCGAAACGCTCTCCAAGTCTGCTCTTCTCTACTCTCTCTCCACTCTCTCCACACTCTCCACACACTCTCTCCACTCGTTTCACATCTAAACCCAAATCGATCTCAAGTTTAGCTCAAAATCGCGCCTAAACTCCAGCATATCGTCAGCACATCAGCTCAATCCGAACCACTCGGCCCAAGATGGCCGACGCAGTGACTAGTGACTGGTGGCACAAATAGCCAACCCAGCCATCCCAGCCAACCCAGCCAGCAACTAGCTGACTGAGCTAGTTGACTGCGCTAGCTAACTGCGCTAGCTGACTGAGCTATTGACTGGCTCAGTTTCACTCGATTTCACTCGACTCCTCACTGCTGGCTGTCTCGCAGTCGCCGCACCTGTTAATCCTTTGCTACCAGTCCTGCCATTCCTGCAGTTCTGCCATTCAAAGCGATTAACTGCTAGAATGAGTGCAGATCTCACTCAACGCCAACTCTTCTCCTCTGCTCTCGTCTCGCGCTCTCATCCAAAGCGAATGTAAGCCAATGTAAGAGAATGTAAGCGAATGTATGCGAAGACAGTTCGTCGGCTTTGCCTCTAAGTCGGCGCTGAACTACATCGAGACCCACAGCTCCCTATCTCTACTATCTCGTCGGTCCGTCTATATCTGTGCCAATCTCTGTCTTACGTATCTGTTCCCTACCTGTGCTCACAATACAGACAAGTGATTGTCAAACAATGCCTTAACTCCAGAAGTATATCCCAAAACAGATCTCATTTACATATTAATACACAAAATAAATGCAAATATTTTTTATACAATTATTGAGAATTATATATCATTTGATTTGAATTTATAAATATTATTATTTTTTAACATATATTTTATTTTAATTATTTTAATCTCATTGATAGCTATGCCCTGAAACGGCGCAAAAAGTATATTCCGATCACTAAATCAACTCTTTTTCTGGATATGAGTTATAATTAATGTATTCATGACTTCGAGCAAAAGTAAAGCTTTAGTTTGTTTTCGCGCTTTCACTTCAATTAACACTAATTTATACAACTTTTCTGTCGCCAAATGTTACTGTGCAGTTAATGTAGACTGTACATTGTACAGGGTTATAAATAGAATATTCTTCAAGTGATAGCGTCTTCGGTGGAAAAGCCTTTTGTTTTCTATCGCTTACGAGTCTATAAACCCCGAGTCTATACTTAGTGTCTCTAAAACCTATCATCAGTTTTGCCGCAATTTTTTCAAAAGAAAAACAAATAATTTTAACATAAACTCGATTCGCAAATGCTTTTAAATACAACTTTTCGCATTTTTCGTCACTTTATTTATCTTTATTTAAGCTTTAATATAACTTAAAAACAAAACCTTCTTTTTATAAATTATATTACTTATTGACTGTATTTAATAATTTACAATTATATTCTATTAATAAAAATTAATTTAAGCCATAAATATACTGACAAACAATTATTTTCTACAAATCAATTCAATTATTAAATAAACATTTATTGTCGAAAATGTACAAAACATTTTCAAACGCTTTTTGGATGTTTTGCAGCGAATTTTTTTGCTTCAAAAACATATTAATAGTAAGTATTAGAGAATCAATGCAAACAAATAGACAAATCAATGGAAAAAAGGAATGATTTTTGAAACAATCTTTTGTCGCGTAGTTAATGAGTTTTTGTACATTTCAATGATTTTTAGCCACAATTTGCTAAAAATGTTTACAATTTTCGCAGCGATTGTACTCTTAATGAAACTTCGAATCATTGGGTGATTTTGTGTTAATTGTTTTAATGAGTTATTATTTGAATGTCTGAAGAGAACAATGATATTAATGTATTAATGAACTGATATTTTGATATGAATTGATAATAAGGGACAGAACGGCCAATAACTAGATTACAATTGCTTTTCGGTCGCATCGCTCGATCGCAGTGCCAGTTGTGTGGATCGGGTCGTCCGCCGCTCCTATCGCCCGACCAGATGTTGAGAGGTATGGTTTCAATAGTTTTGCAAATTTTGTGCAAATAATATGATATTTTGTACATAAGAGTCGAGTCGTAAACAAATATAAGTTATGTTTTGAAATACAGATGTTTTTGAAACACAATAATCGCTCCGAAAGTTAAGTTTGAATTTAGTTTTTGATTTGAATTATAAATAAATATCGATATGTTTGACAACTCTGTTGTTAAGTTCGTTGAATGTGTGCAGTGGTCGGCAGTCGGCGCTCAGAAAATGCGGACCAGTTTACTGAACGAAGCGCTGGGAGAGGTCTGGTCGCCGCTCTCGTTCTCGTCGGGAGGCGTCGGTGTGAACGGGTCGAGTCGCGGACAGGACTTTTTCGGGAAATTCAGTTTTCGGGGTCGAGGGACTGACCCGAAAGAGTAGGGGTTGACTGTAGAGCCGCATACCGGTGCTGACTGAGGCACTCGCGCACACTCTTCTGAGAAGTTACTCAAAACTCTTTCTCGAATTAATTGCTTCTCGTATTCCAAGAGTTGGCCCAAAAAATTGAAATTTGGAGATATTGTCGCTCTTTTCGACTTCACGTACCTTCGCATCAATATTGAGAACAAAAATTATGGCTTTTTTTGATTTACTGCTCGAAAGCTAATTACAGACTATTCTAGTTCTCAACGAGAGATTGAAAATACCTGTAGGCGTCGTCGGATGACATGGACAGGTGTCTGCAAACAAATTCAAAATTATTTCGATTCTTCTTCAGTTCAATCAAAGCTTCAGTTCAGTACTCACTTCATAACATAACTGATGGCAACGGTAGCCGAACGTGAAATTCCAGCCTATAATTAGCACCATGTTCAATTATGTTAGTTTAATTAATTATATGTTTGGTAAACATTATTTCGCAAAACAATTACATAAATTAAGCCATGTTCATAACTAAACAATACAACTAATCAAAAATGCAATTTAATTTAAACTCCAATTTCTATTCAAAATCGAATTAGTGTTTAGGTTAGGAAGAGAGGAGAGGACTAACCAAACAGTGGACTATTGCACAGCCGCCTGACTCTCGCACTTTATCTGAAACGAAATCAAAACCAAAACACAAATTAGTATTCGTTTTGAGGGCTTCGGGTGTTTGCAAACAAACCGATAAAATTGAAAGCTTTTGGAAAGTATTGCAACAAATTTTCGTTATAATTATCATTGACTGCGATTCGCAAGAAATGCGAGTCCGGTATGAACTCTGGCTTTGGACAGGAGGTGCTCACATTCAGCTCGTACTGGATGTTGTGGTCCTGAAAGCGCAATCAACGTTAACTCAGAAGTTCGCTCAAAACTGCTAACTAGAGGTCGAGTATTGCAATCGACTCTATTGTATAGCAATTATGACTATTGTATCGCTATTTACTCGAAGAGTGTCCGAATCCAAGGCATCCTTTTGCGAACCCAGGTATAGGAACGGCAATATACGGGTTGGACCCAAATTCGAAATGGGCAGACATGGGCCCGACAGTGACGTCAATGTACTGCCGCCTTTCGACGACTTCTTCTCGATGAGTGCGGGGAAGGCCGACTGAAAGGCCAGGAATCCTCCGCTCAGGAAAGTGACGCTTTTGAAGGCGGAATTCAGTTTCGATAACAGAATCGCTACGAAACTGTCGTCAGGTATAGCAGAAAAGTCTTCCGACTGCTGGTCATAGACTATCACATCGTGATTGTCGTCGATCTCGCACTGACACGAGTGCAGCAGTAGTTCCGTCACTGAGATCTGTAGTGAACGTAGAGAACAAAATGCTTGTTAGTCTTCGAATGGGGAATGGTAGGGAGTGGTAGGAATGGAAGGGAAGGTATGCCTTGTTCTGCTGTAGTCTCCGTTTGACAATCTTAGAACAGTTGACATTAACGGCGTAACTGATGTGCGAAGTGTTGTACTCAAGAAAGCTTCGGCTGTCGATCATAAGGATATTGTCGGTGCGGTTGCGGATCACTTGAGCCAATTGCTGGCAATCAATCAAATCAATAGTTTTGATCATTTCTGTATCCATACCCGACAACCAGTTAGTTCAGGACCAGAATAGGGCGCAACCCATCGTTGCCTTCTTGTGATCGCTGCACAAACACACGAATATAAGCAAACATTTCAATACAGTTTCACTACATTTCGGCCAATCGTTTCGCAAAACACCGTTTCGTGCGATTCGTAACGATTTTAATAATATTTTATTAATTTATTTGTTCGACAGAAGATATCTCGAGTGATAACACAATGCATATGCATATACTGTGTGTACTCTACTATGCATACAATGTATGGGTAGTGTATATGTAGTGTATGTACTGTTCGTTTAAGTTAATATCAATACAATACTGAATGTACTGTACAGTAGAATTAGGAATGAGAGTAGTGTTCAGTCGATAGCTTTGACGAGTGTTCATGTGCTTCATGTGCTTCATGTGCTTCATGTGATGGAATCCAACGCATATAGTGAAGGCATTCCTCCAAATGCTGTATATATAGAATATGAGTCATCGCTTATCAACAGAATAGGGGAAACACTTCAACCGTCGAATTCGTTTACTGTTAACCCAAAGCGCGTTCTATTCGCTACTAATGCAAGCATTTCGACCGTTTGGCTCGAATCGGAGCTAAACTAAACTAAACTAAACTAAAGCCGAAATCGAATTGAATTAAGATATCACTTATTCGAAACACTGAATTCGGGCTGAAATACGTTTTCGATAAGAAACCCAACATTCAGTTTTGGAAACATGTTTTGCAAATACAGTATTAAATCAATAAATCTCTCTATTATTACATCTGAATAATTGCAAACAATATCTAATTATAAACCAAAAATAAATCTATCAATATCAATTGTAACATTCAATATTTTTAAATTACAAAAAAATAATTGTTTAATCAATTGTACAGATCAAATGCTTATAGCATCAAAATGAAATGTTAGCAAAAATTGAATATACTTGCTAACTTCTATTATAAGATATGAATTAATCGAATAATCGTCGAGTGCTTTAGCATTGAAGTAATAATTAGTAAATTGCAAATAGCATTGAACAGTGTATTTGCAAATACTCTACTGTACATAGAAATCAATGTAAAAATATTAATACATATAAACGTTTAGCAAATCTCAAATAAGATTGGGTTACGAATCGATTTGAATATTACATTACATATAGAGTACAACAATTCGAAGCGAATATTCCAAACCGAAACCCAAGCGCCAGTCAACTGCTTCGCCTAAATGAGAGCCGAGTTATACCGAAAATGCAATCTTCGAGTCAATCGATTCAACTGAAGACGAGATCTAAACGTCGAGTCAGTACTGCATAGTTGAGAGCATTTTCCAAATATAACTACTAATTAAGATCTAATTTAATTATGAAATAAATTATTCAAAATCTCATTCATTCAATAAATAATAATTAGACAGAACTCTAATTAGCAATTGGTTTGAATGCTGTGTCTATACGGAAGAGTGGAAAAGTGGTAATGTTTTTAATGGCGAAATATATTAGTCCTAAACGCAAATAATTGAATCGTTTTGAGCCGAAAGTCTCGTTTCTCACAGAACTGGCAGACATTGGAAATGATTTAGAATTAGGAGCCGAATGAGGTCAAGGCCGGCACAGGTCGCTCAGGTCCACTCTTTCATTCAATTCACTCGGCGCTCATATTTCAGCACAGGTTGCTTTTGACTGCCAGCTCGACTTTCAGATCGACATTAATTTTATCTAACTACACCACATATTTATTATTTAAATAAACATGCTTAATGCAATTAGCTTTTGTTCGCTATTTTATCCACAAATAACACATTTTGTTTTAGATTGCAATTTAGAAAACAAATGCATTTTACGGCTAATCGAGTAAATAATATAAATTTAAATCAAATTTATTCTAATTCTAACGAAAGATGATATAAACAGTTCTTAAATTCTAATCAAAACTCAAATTCGATTCTTTCGTTTCCTTAGATTTGCGTCAAAACAAACATTTCAAAGGACACTGAAATGCTGACAAATCGCATCATCATTAAATAAGATTCTTAATTCTATCCAGTCTAGTTTGTCGACTGAAATTCTATCTGCTATCTGCTCTCTCTCTCTCTCTCTCTCTCTCTCTCTCTCTCTCTCTCTCTCTCTCTCTCTCTCTCTCCTCCCAACTAATAACATGTAAGTATTTTTGGTTTGCGAGGGTTTTCTAAGAATCTATTTAAAAAAGCTAAAAAGCCAACAAAGCTATACTGCCATGCTATTCTAGACTAGCACTAGGACTAGCACGCATAAAAGTAGCTAGAACAAACTAATTATGGATTTTGGAAATAATTGCAAAAATTGCGCCTCTCGTCAAGTCTCGAGTTTCCCCTAAAGTTGTTGTCGAGACTGGAGTCAAATGAAACTAAAATAATAACAAAATTCGTTATTCAACACAAAGTGCAGTTAATTCGAGCCTTCAATGCCATTAACGTTGTGCTCCAAATATACACAGTTTATGAGTCACTGTTTCGACTATTTTCTCATATTTTCCTCATCTCTATTAATATCAATGTTTTCCAGTTTTGCTGTTTTGCAGTCGCACTCAATACACAAATATTTTTCAAATTTCAATGAAATATTTGACAGATTTGTGAATAATTTCGATTTAAAAGTCAATTTAATTAAATTATTGCAACTTTTAAAGCATTATAAACATATAAATGTAAAATAAAAACATCAATATATGATTAATTGCAAAAATCGAATTAATTGCAAAATTTCAAAAAAATCTTTTCATTGCAATAAACTTATAAGAGCTAAAAATTGCAATGCTTAAATATTTTTCGCAATACAACTACAAAACAAATAAAACGATTGCAAATGTGTGCATGATAAAATAATAAATAATGGCAATACTCTGTCCGCTTAAAAGTTTATCGACAAAACGCATTTGACTCGAGTGAGTGAAGGGAGGGGTGGGGTTCGGATGTTAGGCCTACATAAAAGCTCCTAAAATAGAATGCATTTTTAAATAAAATCAATACGGTCTAAATTATTTTTTATTGAAAACAATGCACGTATAGCATGATCAATTATTTAAATACCCTAAAATCCCGCCGATAAGCCGCGGCTTATCTATTGAAAAAACTTAAAATTTTAGAAAAAATCAAATTCGGCTTATACATGGGTTCGGCGTATACATGGAAATAATTTATTTTCATCAGAGTTTATAATATAAATTTTGTTATTCAAAACCTTCGAAATCTTCATTAAAATCAGTTGTAAAAAGTTTAAACAAATGTAAAAAATAATCCGAATATTGAGCTTTCGTTGATTTATATACGATTTACGTCTATTCGGTAGTTTATCACTCATTTTCATCAATACAAAACTAACAGTTTAAAACTTTTGACTGAAAACAATGCATAAGACAATCAAGTTAACCGCACATTATGTACGCATATCTAGTACATAATGACTCAATGCATACGTATTTTATGTATTATAATATTTGGCTTATACATGGGTTCGGCTTATCTATAGTTAAATTTTACTTTTAAAAATTATACAATTTTTTGAATTCGGCTTATACATGGGTTCGGCTTATAGACGGGATTTTAGGGTAAATTGTTTTATTGAGAAAACTGAGTAAATAACGTGTTTAATGTCTTTTGCAAAACACCTTTTCTGTCCGATATTCGTTATAAACTGAATGAATAATTGTATTCAATTGGATGAATACACTGAATATGATCTTGGCAAAATTAGATTTTCCAAACGCTTTGTTATTCTGGAGAACAAAAGAATTTGTTCGACAAAAAGCTAAACTAATATTAGAATTAGTTTTGTTGTCAGTTATAGCGTATATTAGAGCGAGTCGTTGGTTGGCAGTCGTTGGCAGTCGTTGGCAGCGAACGGATGTAAATGTTGTTATTCTGTGAACTAAACCCAAACCCAAATACAGTACCAAATCATAGCTCTTAAGGAAGTTATGAAAATCGGTTTCGATATTAGCCTAACATTCGCAGTGATTATTGCATAAGTACTGTACAAACAGGTATAAACTCGTTTTGCCGATATGAGCAATGAGCATATGAGCATGCCAATTTGCCAATTTGCTTAATATCATCGATGCAATCATTTTCATGTGCGATAATCGAGTCGTTAATCACACATTCAAACAAAAAATTTGTTTTCATTACAAAATCAAATCGTGGTATTCGTATTGACGAGTTGAATAAATTGAGCCAATTCTCTACACTGTATAAATACGGCGTATGACTGCATAGGAGGAAGATGGCGGAAAGACACCATGCACATTTCCGAACCCAGAATTAATCAAACATTGCGTTACTATTGACTGATAAAACAAATTAAATAAATGATTGAATGAAAGCCAAAAAAGAGAAGATATAACGCGAATACAATTGCGTCGATCCATACAACCACTCAATTAAACGCTCATAAAAAGACATTTTAGATATGGATAAGAAAAGACTAACTAATACTAAAACTACACTAAACTTCGAAATTAAAAACAAATGTTAGTATACACTCAATAATAATTAATTTCGTTAATTATAGACTAAAGTTGCAAAATATTTACATTCACTGCAATAGCTTATGTAATGTCGACTAAACTATTGAATTGTTATTTATTCTGTTAATTAAAAATCAAGTTTGAAGTGCTTTTAAGACATAAAAATAGTGCATGCTAAGCAATAATTAACCGAAATAAGAGTGATAAATTCAACTTGATACTTTGCAAATTAAAAGATTTGAGGAAAATGAATGGAAACGCGAATTATTAGATTTTTGGCAAAATTTGAATAAAAGATATGTGTAATTGAGTCGACGATAGCATTAGAATGCAATTGCAAATCAATTAGTAGCATGCTAAGGTTAAATTGATCGCTTGGCAACGTTAACGCCGATTCGATAAGCATGCTTATTTAGCCAAATTAATTAACTATTGATTTTGCGCTTATTTTCGATTTTGTAAACATAACCAAAAGAGACGACTGTTTTCGGACCTATTTTTAGCCGAAAGCCTATTTCACGCGATTTCACACATAATTCGATTCAATGTTTCAATTGTTTCGTTCGTTTCATTCGTTCACAACATTTGATTGTAGTGTAAGTGTTGTGTGAATTGTGTTACGAATAGTCGTAATATGAGCTCCACTTCTGTCAATACACTAGTCGTCTCTCATATCCGGACTAATTAACTGCAAAAAGAGCTAAACATTTGATTCAAATATACAATACTATAAAACAATGAATGAGTCACTCGTTGTGTCGAATACAGCGATTAGACGACTATTTAGTCAAACATTTCGCACAAATACCTCAATCACTGAATCACTGTTTCGACAATACATTCAATACTATTCACAACTCTTATTGTCTTCTAATTGAATGCGTTTTGCAAAACAATAATCAAAACTAAATACCATTTCAATGGATATACGGATTGGAAAAAAGACAAAAATACAAACAAAACATAATTAATAAAAATGCAAAACAAAAGCAAATGATTTGAGATTTCGCTGTAAAATAGACTACATTTGCGAGACATATGAGAAGTGAAAACAAATCGCGAATTACTTCTAATTAATTAGTAATTAATAAAAACGTTTGAATGTATTGTAAATATCAAGTGATTATCGGTTGCAGTGCTGTAGCGGTAGAAGTGATAAAAAGCGAGAATCGACTCAAACCTTAAGCAATGGATTCGATTGAAAATTAGCCATAAATTGCTTTCTATTGATATGTTTTGAAGAGTTTTAGTCAATATATCGACAATTAATCGTCGATTCAAATGCAATATTGGCTCAGATTTCGAGTCGAAGCCTAATTGGCGATCGAAATGTGTTAAACATATGATAACTGACCTCTTGTTTGGTTGTCGTTCAGCCACTCATCCAATATATCGCGTATTCGTCGCTAATTGAGTGTAGGTTTGAGTGAAGAGTGAGTTCTTGTGATTCGAGTAGTCTTTCGGTCTTTCGTCCACTTCTTCGACGTTAGGCTTAAATGAGGTTTAGTTTGGATTTCTATTTAATATTATTCTTCGTTTTCATCAATCAATTTCATAATTTCCAAATGCATTGCACATACATTGGGTCTCAATTCAAGTACGACTCACGACATCACTCACAGACCGACAGTTGGCTTCAAATATATTCCCATAAACTCTATTCAACTCATTTTCACTAATTTCCAACAATTAATGCCTCTGCTATTTGCTCATGCTGCAAATTATCCTGTTTCGAAATAATTGAGCTGTAAATTAGATAAAAGTAGACTGCATTTTACTTCGATTATATGAACGTATTATATAAAATGCAATTCAATGACATCACTCCAATACGATTGGCCGGTTGTGGAGCGAAGACGTCTCCTCATTGGTCGCACAGTTTCGTTCAATTTTGGCCATTAGTCGCTCTCTAATAACGTTATAAGAAATAATCGCATTTAATGTTTCCCCTAATCTATGCAATGCCTCTAAATGAGTGCAAAATGTCTTTCCATTTAATCAATAGCTCATACAGTGCTCTCATATCAACAAAAGATAATTACAAACTATTAGCTAATTATGAAATGCAAATCTGAAACTAGTATTGAAAGATCTGATTGACAGGAAAATTGTAAAATATTTCCAAACATTTGCAAATAAACATAAACATTGCAATCAATGCGGACTCTGAGCCACTATCCCAGCCGTGCCGTTGCGTAACGTTATCGCGAGTGCGGTTCGAGTGACTCGAGTGAGAGGAGGAATAAACTTCTCGACAGTTCATGAATTTTCGTCTCCGTTTAGCAAACATTTTGCGTATCGTTTGTGGGTTTTTCTAACCTTAACGCACATAACGACTATTATTACATCTCATCATTCGCTACATTCCCTCACTTTCTCTCTCTTTGCCCGCATTTCGCACTAAATCATTGTCTGATTGCTTCGAATCGAAACATAAGTTAAGAGCAAAACTGTCGCCGAATTCGTTTCAATGGTTTCGCAATCAATAGGCTTCTCATCTCAAGTTAATTATTCAATTAAATAAGTGATACATAATTTGCTAATTCGTTCGGTTAATTCATAACTTTATTTCCATATCTTATGCTCTTATTATTTTTAATTTTGCGTTAAATAATCTTGCATAATTTTAAAACTAACATTAAGATATAATAAAAGTTTATCAAGTTTATCTTTCTTTATTCTTTAAATTCTTTCAAATTTTTACTTTGGGTTTTGTCTTAAGCTCTGCCATCTGTCGGTAGATAAACATTTTATTACCGAAAAATAGAAAAAATAAACATTTTGTAGCATGGCAAAAAGTCTTTTATTAAAAATGTTTTTGCTTTTATACATAAAATATAAAAACCATATTATTTGCACTTGACACACACAAAACACACCTTTTGAGTGTTATATCTTGATTAAATTGATTGCTTTATTTATTTTAAGCATTTATAAATTTAATAAGGTAATTTATAAAAATACTTATAATTTAAATATTGATTTTACTGTATACTAGTGATAAGCATTACTACAAATTACACATTACTTTGTTACTAATTAATCAAGATTAGATTAGAATTTAAGATCAAGAATTTAGATTAAAAAATAAAGCATGGTATGATAAAAACTAAATGAACTAAATATTTAGTGCAAACTTGATATTTTAAAACCAATGCTATTATCCGGAAAAGATATTATTAATAAGTAATGTTCTTTCTAAAAATGTGCTCTATCAAATTTACCAAGATATTATTCGTATTTATAATGAAAATGTAGAAACTTCTTAAAAATGCAATTTAGAAAATGATAAAATTCACAAGTAAAATTTATGTCTAAATTTCCAAGCAACTAATCTTTCCAAATTAGTGCAGCGGCCATTTGTGCCATGCTTATTATATATTTTACTGAATTAACTAAAACCCAAAGTGCAGTCGAAAAATAAAAATACATATAATTTATAGACAATTATTAGAAATATATTAACAATGAAAACAGATTTAAACCCAAATTAATATTAATAAAGATCTGAGCGTTGAGTAGGTTTTGAGCGTTTGCTTCACAAAAGTCCGTCCGAACAGTGTTTCGTCGAATTCTTTAACTCTTTAAACGCCGATATCGTTCGTATTGGTAGAATAAACAAGTTCGTATTACCGGTAAATTTTGTTGAAATCACATCATTCTTATATAAGTTATATATATTTTCATTTTTAGCCGTTTTTTCTTACTTTAAATGTTTCGATACTTTTAATTAAAGAAACAAATTTTGAACAAATTTTAATAACAAATATATTAAAACAGTTTTTATTTTCAATAAATAAATCTATAAAAACAAAAATATTCAAAACGGATAACTAGTTTTGTGTGACTAATGTCTGAAAAACAAAACGATTTCGTATTTCAATAAAATTGGTTAAAAAGAACACAAATTAAGAAATTCTAAAATATTTTGTTTTATCTAAAAATAACAAATAATTCGAATCAATGTTTTGGGCATTTGTTGTGATCGATATGTTTGTGTAAATACTGTTAATGTATTAACAAATTATATGAATTGTGAAAAAATTGTTGTCTTTTCCTCATTTGCCGTAACTCTGCGTAAGTCTGAATGACTACAAACCAGTGGTTGTATAACATGAATAATATTCGTAATTATAATACAAATCTCTATTTCAGTGATAACTGCATAACAATAGTCAACAGAATTTGCGAATACTTTCAAACTTTCCAATCGATTATTGCCTTTAATTTAGTGATAATATCCTATATTTCTACAGAAGAGGGCGTATTCAGAGACATCGGTTGGACTCGAGCACCGCTTTTGATTATGCCGGCCCTCGGACTCCTGGGTGAGTTGCCCAGGGCTTCGGGTTTGTGCGGAACGTTTAAAGAATTGATGTTTACATTGGCTTTGGACTTGTTTTTCATGATCTTTCCGCTCATTATGAGTCGACCGAACCCTTCCTGATGTGCGAACGCATAGCCCGAGCGTATCGAACGCCGACTCCTCCTCACACTACTCCTGCGCCTCATTTGGGGTTCCGTAGGCCGAGTCCTCATTCGCGATATTCGCTGCTTATACCGACACCGATCACTAAGGGTCGGGTGCACTGACGTGTGGTAGAAGCGGTTGGCAACTCCGGGCACCAGTAGAATGGCCAGCACTAGAAACAACGTAAACCAGAATTGGCCCGAACTTAGAGTCATTCGCAGACAACCCAAGTATTGGTTTCCAATCAAATTGCTGTTAATGAAGAGCGTCATTGCGAAGTAGAAGGCGACGGACCCCCAGATCACGATGTGGTTGAACACTGTCCAGTAGGACGTGTCCAGTGCTATCTGTGCGCCCAAAACAACAGGAATTAGTTTAGAACCTGAGCGCCAGACCGGGCCCGACATACTTGAGCGGTGACGACTAGAACAAGGATTGTTGAGACGACAGTTCCGAAAATCTGGTGTCCGTCCAAATTGATGCCTTCCGGGCCGACAGCGTTCTTGAAGGCGCCGTAAGGAATGAAAAACAGTATAAAAGATGAGACGATTCCGTGAGCGACACTTTTGAGGAATTCTATTTTGTTGAACAGGAGGTCCATATGGCCCGGAGTATAAAGTAATGGATAACGAAGTGATGTGCGATCGTCGACGTCCTGATCAAAGATTCCCAGCGCTAGCACTGGCAGTGATGTGTAGAATACGTTGTAAAATGATATAAAAGCCGGATCGTAGAGGGTCTACAAGGGAGGCCAGTCAGGGGGCAGGGAGTAGATATTGATAACGATTAGCAAGCATTTTGCGATTTCTATATTATAGTCGACATACCTGTGCGGAAAAGCCACAGAAGAAGGCGTACCAAAAGTGGCAGAGAGTGAACGCGAAGTTCTTGTAAAAGAAATAGCGAAGAAATTTACACATTCGGAAGTAGGACCAGCGCCCGTGCACCAGCAGCAGGCGCTCCAGGAACTTGAACTGTGCTATTGAGAAGTCACTCGAGAGCACCGCTTGCATTCCTGCCCCGGGAGGCGCACATTGGTTAGAGATTTATTTATTATGTACTCAAACTACACTTGAAATCAATGTCCCTTACCTTCCTGGCCACTAATCCCAACCCCTATATGTGCGGCTAAACATTTAAATAGTAAAATAATTTACAAATTAGTGCTAAACTCAATGCAATCTTTTAGAGCACACGTACTCTTAATCATAGAGACGTCGTTAGCGCCGTCGCCAATGGCTAGAGTGACGGCTTTCTTGTGGCGTTTGACGAGATCGACGACCAGTGCCTTCTGGAGAGGTGTGACTCGACAGCAGATAACAGCCTTGCAATTGGAGGCCACGTCTAAGAACAACAATTCCATCTTTGGCTGCAATGCGTGCACAAGACTGTGGCCGTTGATGACTAAAGCGAATCCGCCGAACGAATCGGTTTCGTTCACTTCGATGGGACTGGCGTTCGGAGCACTCGCCCTATTCTCGTACCTATCGTTCTGACGGTTATGACTCAAACTCTCGTTTGCGAACGAGTTCTCCCGAAACGAGACGACATTCAAGTCGGTAGTGCCATAGCTATGGCTCATGACGTTTGCGATGTTCTCCCGGCATCTCTTGAGTTCGGTCTCCACCTCTTCATACTCCCAGCCCTCGATCGTAAACGTGTCGACCATTTCATCGGTCAAGAGCTGACAACTGTAACCTATTTTGCCATTCATTCCAATCGAATGATTGCATTAAATGATAGAATCGAATGACAAATGAATTGAGAAATGAATATAATATTAATCGAAGCGTTTGATTGATTGCTATTCTATTCTATTCTTTGCTATTATTTGCTTTTATTTCATCTGCAGTTAAGACTCAAAATTAATTAAACACTAAAACCATTTGTGATATAAAGTTAAGAAGAATCAATAAATCAATATCTGATTAACAAATCTCAATACAGTATAATCTGGTTAAAATTATCAAACTGAGTCAATACCGATATTAATAGCCGTCTCCTGCTTATCGCCGGTCAGAACCCATAGTTTGATTCCAGCGGCGGCTAAATTGGCGATACATTGAGGAACGCCGTCCTGTAGTTTGTCTTCGATGGCAGTCGCGCCGATTAGTTGAAGGTTTTGTTCAATTTCTTCATAAACTGCGTCCACCTTCTCCTCTCGGTTCTCCATAGACGTGGCCGCCGTGTGCAGCCTCTCCTTCCAGTTCTGCACATAATTAATCATAATATCATATAAATGATAATTGAGTTAATACCCCAAACATTGCTAACCGATAGACTAATTTTAAAGTTAATCCAATTCTTAACTATTAAACATTACTATAATAATTTAAAACATTATAAATTATGACATATATAATTAAATAAATCACTGTAAAAACAAATGACGATAACGTACTAAATAGTACTTGGGGTCCAGCTCCTTCTTGGCCAAACAGAGTGTTCGCAGCCCTTCTCCGGCGAACTTATTCAAGTGTTCAGTCGTTTGCAATTTAATGGCCGCGCAGTTCGGGTCCATTCGCTCAAATATCACAGAATCAGCGCCTTTACAGTACAGCAGAATTTTTCCGTTTTTGCGAATTATCACCTGAAGGCCAGTCAACGCAAACAATTCCGTAATTAAGTAAATGATAGCAAACAAGAGATTTTGATTCGAGTGCTTACAGACATTCTTTTGCGAACATTATTAAAGTCGAGAATAGCTAAGAGTTCGTAGACTTCCGTTTTACCCAATTCTTCGATTGTAATACTGGTCGGCGTTCGGCTCTATTGCCGTCAGAATTGAGATGTCGTTCAGAGTTTTAATTACTTTCAAACAAAATAAACATTTATTACAAATCAAAATCAAAGACTTACCCGAAAAACAAAACCGAAGTTTCGCGCCGAAGAAGTGAGCGCCGCCTCATCCGGTGACTAGAGTGCAGACAAAGTTAATGTAATTCAAATTCAAATTCAAATTAATAGAAAAAGTGCTAAAACAGGTATGAGTTAACTGAGCAAACCTACCTGAGCCTGGTATTCGAGCCGCCCCTCCTTCTCCTCGCACATGACGGTATGGCAGATGGAAAGCAGCCGAAAGAACTCCTGAACGTCTTTTTTGCCGGCATTGATGTCCTCGAGAAGGGTTGGGTCGTAAAACTTGAAGCTTTCCTCATATAAGGGATTGGCAGAGAAGTCGACGGCAATCATGTCTTCGGTGATCTCGAGCGGCTCTCCCGTCAGTTCGTCCAATACGTCGCCGTAAAGGTTACCCATAATCGAGCACTTGTTGAAAGTCATGATATTCTGAGTCAAAGTCCCAGTTTTATCACTAAAGATGTACTGAATTTGTCCCAATTCCTCGTTCAAAGTGGTGGTCCGGGCTTTGGCCGCCACGTCGGTCGCCGCGTAATACATCTTTTCGTCCCAATTGATCCAAAACGAGTGGCAAAAGCGGATCACTTCGACGGACACGTATAGAGATATAGGCACTACAGTGTTGAGGACAATGGCGTACGAGAAGAACACCAGCACTGCTATAACGGTGGCTCCACTTTTAGGGTTGTTCGGCACTATTGTATCCCAAGGCAGGTATGCGCGGAAGTACTGTCCCGTCACTGTCTCCCACACACCACTCGCTATTGTGCAGAACAGGCACATCGATATCAAAAAGAAAACGATCTAAACAACAGTCCCATGCGATCCGAACGTTAGAATCTTTACTGCAATACAAACACAGCGATAGCCGAACTAATCGGTCAGTAATTACCCCTAAAATCAATAGATTGAGAAGTCTGTCGAGACTCGTCCGCTTGAAGATTGTTTTGCCGCTGTTTTGCATCAGTTTTGTGTCTCTGCCTAACCGTTCGCAACAAACAAAGAAAACAATGACAGTGAGAAAGTTCGACCCATTCGTTGCACTTGGAGTTCGCACCGGCAAAGACGACGACACCGAAACACCACTTAGTGTTGCGGAGTCTGCAGCCGCGCAGCAGCATCTTGTCGTTGTCGACGGGGAAAGTCAGCGCTTCGTTGTTCACCTTCCAGTGCAGAGTGCCCTCAAAACGCGTCAAATTGTTGTTTGGCGGCTCACAAATCATTTCTCCTACGGGTGCTCTCAGGTCTCAATCATTTGCAAACAATGTCAACAATTTTGTCATACCGTTAAAGCTTCCTAACAAACGGAAGTCGTCGGCCAGGTCTGCCGTTTCTGGAATGGCTTGTTTGCACTTTAAGTTGGTTTCACTAAACGGTTAAACAATTAATTTAATTAATAATTTTCAGTCCAAACGTAAATTTAAAACCAATATAAAACAATTGAATACCCGTCCAATTCGGCCGTCTCGACATAGCAGAGCCCATTCGGTTCACTCGTCGACAGCAGTAGGAGATCGGCCTTAAAGGCAATTCGCAAATCGGTTAACAATCGGTTAAATCGAATACAGACTAACCCTTACGGCAACGAAATTGTCGTTTTCCATGAGAACGATGTCCCCGACCTGTACTTTATACCAGCGCTCTTCGGCTAACTTCCCGTTTCGGAGTACTTTCGAGAGCCGGTTATTGACCTGACTGTCACTTCGGTGTCTTTGCTATGGAATCGAAGACAACAAACAGTGAATGCACGTCAAGTGGCGGCTAATTCGGAACATACGATGTCATCGATAGCATCTTTAAGGGCAGTTAGCGTAAGCACGACAATCAAAGGCACGGCTGTTGTGACCGGTGTTAGAGAGGATATGTAGGGAATGATCTGTTTTTGTCGAAAGGAATCGCGAATTCGGATTAAATGCAAATTCAAAACACAATAAACCGTTTCCTCACCTGAAGTATGAGAAGACAGAGAAAATAGAAATTCGCGAGTCTTTGAAATTGCTCGAAGAGGTTGAGGGGTAGGAATGTTATCAAGGTATATTTCGACGTTTTAATATAATTATTCTGTTCGGAGAAATCAACGAGAAAATAGTCTTTTAATACACTGTATAAATGTGGGAAAAGTGATATTAAAAATGCGAATTTGATAATGAGGTGAAAGCGAGGAATTGAGGCCAAGAGAGAAACTATTGCCTATTGATGAAAGTGTCCAATAAATCACACCTAAACCTAACCTAAACCTAACCTCGGCTTTCGCTTCACCACTATTACAGTAATAGAGAATAGATAAGCGAATTGAAAGCCCCACCCAATCAAGTGCTAAGTTCTTCGTTCTTCTCCCACACACACAGTATTCGCTGCAAATCTATTGACAAAACGTGAGATACGTTTCGACGACACAAGTGATGGCTAAGTCGGACCACCACTGAATCGAACGCCAATTTCGGCGCAAAACGTCGCAAAAACCCAAAACTCTAGAACCGATTCGTTTCCATCGATCAAAGACGCGAATCAAATGTTTCAGAATTTAATTCAATTAATTTATTGAACATTTTCACACTGTATATACAATACAGTAAGTATTGAGATATTGATGCTTCGAAAGATAGTTTTTGTTTAAAGAATATAGTCTATAGCACAAGTATATTAATAAATATATTAATAAATTTGGCAAACTAAATAAATTTACACACATAAATTATAAAATAAATTTTGAGATAATATTTTGTACAAGTTATCTAATCAATTTATACTTGAATCAATATAATGTCTTCATTATTTAATAATAATTGCATTTTAATAATTAAAAATTTAATTTAATTTTGTAATGTTTACCCAGTTACACTCACAATTACAATTAACTAGATTATTACTTTAAAAATTACCAATATCAGTGACCAAGTTGAATTTCAAAATATAACTATGTAAGAACATTTTATGAGTAATAATTTGCAATAATTTTAGATATTATTTAAAATAATAACAAAAATTTAAATTACTCGTCAAAGGATTTATGATAATAAGTTATTTCAAAAACTAACCTCATATATATAATATACAGTTGTTACTGTATTACAAAAATTGACATCCAGAGCTTTTTCTCAAAAACTACAGTTCCAATTTTGAATTTAAATGTTTTAAAACATTTATAATTTTCCCATGCAACTTTATTGTATAGGTTGAGTTTGTATCGAATTGATATTTTTAAAATTATCAATAAATAACGTTTTACAAACAATAATATTTA
>JAQIXC010000562.1:0-23573 GCA_034697605.1 Metabelba pulverosa | reverse complement strand
CAGCACTTCTTCGCACATATCGTCGCCGAACCGCGAGAACGACGAACTCATATACCGGTCACTCCTTAACGACATTTCTATTTAAAACAAGTTTTTATTATATGTTTTGAATCATATAATTAGGAAAAACTTTAAATCAAATGTAATTATCAATTAAACAATTATTGGTCAAAACGAGTGTAGCATTGAATGCCAACATAATAATGCGATTCAATCGTAAAGTAATTATAATTTATATTTTTTCAGCGATTATTTGGTGTTGTCATAGAAATTATCATTATATATTTTTTATTAATGTCAAATTAAATATTTTATATAACTTACATGGTTAAGTTTTGTCTAATAAATATTTCCAGTTTTTAATACATAGCATTATAAGTTAGTTATCATAACTATCATAACTTTATTATGTAGTTTTTTATTACGGCCGAACAATAACCAAGGCAATAATTTTTAATTAATTTTGTTAAAAACATTATTTTGTGTAAATGTCGAATTGGTATAAACAGTACTAAACCAAAAACTAAGTATTATGATAATTTATAAACAATAAGTAAAGTTATACATGCATTAATTTATAAATACAGGTGTTTGCAAACTTTACATAATTTTTAACGTAACAATAGATTATTAGTAAAAAAATGCAAAAACTACTAATTGCTAAATGTTTGATTAATTAAGTAAGTAAAATATTATAGCGTATAATTTATAAGCAATAATTAAACTGCTCAAAAACTCAATTTTGTAGACTGCACAATTTTGTTCGTTTGTGAACGACTTGACAATTCGATACATTTGACAAATAGAAAGACTAGAAAAACGAGAATCTATTTTCAAAAAAAACATTTTTAATTAATTTAACTATACACTGTAACAATTAATAAATCTAACAATAAGAAGCAATGTAGATATCAAGTCGAAAATACACTGAATAATGACTCACTTCATAACAGCGCAGGTGATTGATCGTAAACAAGGAATGGCACGAAAAGCCGACTGGCTTCTCAGCTATGCTTTCAATAAGTGTTTGCAACTAAAAATTTAAACATGATATTAATTTTTTTGTTGAAAAGTACTGTATATTTGATTCAGAAATATAGTAATAAAACTAAAAATACTTTCAAAAGTAGAGACAACAAGCGTTTCGACGATTGGCTGCGAAACGCAACTCTCGAACTGCTATCGAAACAACGATTCAGTAATCGAGTGAACGGTTCGTACGACTGGTTCGCGTCGACGTTGACCGACGACGCCGTGAATATCACGAATAAAAATATCCACATATTTACCAATAGTTCGTAAATCCAGATTATTTTATATACAATCATCAGCGGATAAAATAACAAGGTAAATAAAATCAGTACAACTAGCGTTCCAATAGTCGCCCAAAATATTAGCAAGAATTTCGACCAAAAAGTAACGTTGTATTCGTCGATCTCCGCGTATATTGAATTCATTGAATGCATTGTAAAATTAATATCATTTATCGGTACAAATAAATTCTTCTGTGTACAAATCAGACATTTTTGCAATGCACAATTTAATCTGATTTGTAAATAATAGCATAGCAAATAAAAATAAATAACTTGGTACAGGAAAATATTCCATATGTAATAGTATGCTAGAATGAGCAAGATAGCATTTGGTACAACAAACGCGCAAATTTCAGCAAGATTACGGTGAAAAACGGCCGGGAACAGGGTCAGGCATACTGCGATTACCGGGATACATTTCTCGTTGTTAAGCTTGGCAAATTTAAACAGCAATTTTGTTTTTCGCAGCAAGTGTCGAATATCTTGCTGGTTAGTCAACCCGACGACGACCGGCGGTCGCAAACCGGCCATCACTTCGAATACGGCGAGAAATGTCGGTTTAATGCCGTTCCGCGCGTTGTAGTAATACATAAGTTGCGAACAAATGGCCAAAACGTCTAACGCTATCGATATGATGAAGACGTGATATCTCATACGGAAATAGTGCGAAAAATCGCCGCTAATTATTAGTACATACGAGTCGTCACTCTTTGGTATGACGTTTGCGATACTCTTCACGAAATGTATAAATAATATAATGAATACGAGAATCGGTTTATGTATTAGCGATGCGTTCGGTCGCGCACTGCTCTCGTCGGCGGCTCTCTCGCCGCACAACCCGATTGTCAACAGTCGGTTGGCCGCCGACGGAATTATCATGTTTTTCGGTAATAGTTTGTTGGCATTAAATGTTGTCATTTTGAATTTTTAACAAGCATAAAAATAGTTCGTATTAGCAATTATATTTTATCACTTATTTAATAATTTGTTTTGGAATTATGTGATATTTTTAACTACAGTATAATATATTTTATATTGTGTTAAGAAATATAAACATGTCTATTAATTTATGTTTTTATGTTATATACCATTTTCTAAACTTAAAAACATAATAGTAATTAGAAATAATGATCATGTCCAAATAATAATTTTATAAGAACAATAAACTCAATGAAACTTTCTATATTAATTATGCACTCGTGTTATAATATAGCTAATTATATAAATATAGCTAGTTACTTACAGGCTAATTACTGTTAAATAAATTGTTTTTCAATAAATACGCACATTGCAGAAATTATACATTAAATAATATGTTTACAAAACTTATAATAATATGATATATAAACATTTCAAACTAAAATAACAATCAATTATTAGTAATAATTTATTGCTAATGAATAAATAGAAATAAGCATAAACATAAACATATTATACAGAAATATTGACATGCATAATTTTATTTAACCTATTAAAACAATATAAAAACAATTAATTCTGTGTAATATTTGTAATTATTAACTAAAAAAATTCTTATACACAAATGGTATTATATTTTATTATGTTATGGGAAACAAGCTAATTAAATTATCATGGTAAAACGGCGACCAAAAACTAATGTTTATTTTTAAGCTTGTTGGAGTAGAGCACCTTGCCGGTCTTCGGGTCGCGGTAAAACTGTTCGGAGTAGGACTTGGCGTCGAGCGCTCGCTGCTTGACCCGCTTGCTCAGCTTGTCCTCGTGCCGGCGCCGGATCGTGATCTGCTTGAGCTCTGGCAGCACGTTCTGCGGGTAGTAGCCGTTGACGTTGCCGGGCGGCTTGTAGTGGCAGATCACGTCCGCCTCGGGTTTGGCGCCTCCGCGCGCGCACAACGAGCACGCCAGTTCGCGCGTGTCCTTCCACACTACCTGGGTAAAGCTCAGGAACTTCTTGTCCGGCTTCTCGCTCCCGAAGTCGTATTCCGGGCGCCTTTTTAGCCTATGCACGACCAATTATCAAATTTAATAAATATGCATGTTAATCTTTTTGTTAATTAACATATAATTTATTTAAAGCAATAATTGTTCTAGCTTAATAATTGCCCCTGCTTAAAATGTTATCATTTAGCTAGCAATTATTTTATGCTATAACTACCGAGTCTAAAAATCGCTTTAATCTAATTTTTGTTCTTATTATTATTTTTCATTATTTTATACCTGAGTAAGATGATTTGTATAGTGAAATTATTTCAACTGTTAATTTACAATTATTAATTAACTATTCAAGTGTATAATAATTTAATTCATTACAAATTGCTATTTTACACAATAACCTTGTATAAATTAAACTAAACGTGTTTGAACGTATAGTAATTTTGAAAACTATAATGAAAAATAGTAATATGTAACGAATTAAATTATTATACACTTGAATAGTTAATTAAGAATTATAAATTAAAAGTTAAAATAATTTCAGTATAAAAATCAGCTTTCTCAGGTTTAAAGTAAGAAAGAATAATAATAAGAACAAAAATTAGATTAAAGCGATTTTTAGACTCGGTAGCTATAACATGATAAGTTTTTTAACAAGCAAAATTATTAAAATCAATCGATCTTTTACTATATAGTTAATCAGTAATAGTTAACATCAATGTTAAGTAACAGAATAATTTATAATCACATATCAATTAAAATATAATAATTAACTATTTATGCCTGTGTTAAATTAAAATTTCATTTTACTGTATTTTACTATTTGTTATGTATAATTTCAAAAAAACGCATATTTACCAGTTTAGCATGGTAATAGCCGGCATTCGCTTAAACTCCAAATTCGGGCCTTTAATTCGGAATAGATTTTCACCAAGCACATCATCTTGCTTGAAATGGGCGGGCCGGTGATTCAGCGGCTGTCCAACCTTTTCGAAACACAACTGTTTCGTATATTCCTGCAAAAAGTAATCAGTGTAAAAAGATTATTGAAACTAATTGACAATGGGCAAATTATAAGCAACAGGGTAAACTTAATGCGCACATTATCTGTCATTTTGCGCAGCGGCAGCACGCCGTGCTCCTGGCGCACCCGGTTATGCTCCGCGAGCATCAACATCTCGAATCCCTTGGTGAAATCGAGTATTTGGTCCTCGTCGTCGCCATTTGTATCTTGCTCATTTTCACCTTCCTGCTTTTTTCCCGCCTTTTTCAGGTCCTCTTGGCTATACTGCTGCTCCTGATGTTCCTTGCCCTCCTGGCCTTCCTGGCCTTCCTTGCCCTCCTGGCCCTCCTGACCATTCTGGCCGCCTTCATCCTGCTCATTTTTCCCTTCTTTATTGTCCTGGCCATCCTTGTCCTGTTCTTGGTCTGGGTTATCCTTGTTATCCTGGCCCTCCCCGCCCTCGTAATATTTGCAAACAGCTAGATTAAATCAAATTTAATTATTTATTCTATGCATATTTTTATAGTATTTATTTCATTGTTTGTAAATTAGTAAACATGTTTATCAATATGTTGTAAATTGGGCGTAGTCAATTAAATAAGTATGCCACAAATTGATGTGTTTTTCTAGATTGTGTACAGTAGTTTTTAATTTATAGAAGTGCATCAATTGTTCTGTTTATTATTTAATTAATTATCGAGTATAATTAATAAATTCTGTTTATAAAAATACTATTAACTTATTTTAAAGTAACTTATTATTGAACACATAGAATATGTAAACAATATTATAGCCATGTATTTAATTTTTAACATAATCATTTTTATTTTATTATTATAAATAATAATAATAATTTTTTTTATTTTAATTAAGTTTAATTAAACAATAAATAATTTAACTTACCTATTTGAAATATTAAGAAAATTAATAGCAAGATAAAATGGATTTTTATCATTGCAAATAAAATTTTGAGTTAAATTTAAAACATGTACAAATGTATAAATAAAACTTTAAATATATAAACAATAAATTTATTAATTAACAAAAAAAATATGGTTTGAAAACACATTTGTATTTTGATTAAAAAATGGACATAATAAATTATGCAACATAAATTGTTTTACAAGTAATTTAAGTATTATAAATATAAATAGTCAAAAACTATAAATAAATTATCTACGTACTACCAAAATATCTAGTTAAATTTTAAATTTTTTTCATGGTTAATTAAGGAATTACTTCAACAATTAATGCGTTATTCCAAACCTTTGCATAATAACTGTCAAATCTTATCATTCATATTTCTAATTGGTTAATTAACCATGCGTAAAAATACAAAAATTAGACTAAATAATCTTGTTATATTCACACTTATACAGTTTATTTACATAGCGGATATCCGAGTAGCTTAAATCGGTCTTAAAATACGGTTCGGTAATCCGCTGGCCCTCGAGCAGCGGGCGCATAGTAGGAAGGTTATTTTTCGAGAAGCTATACTCGCCGTAGATCGTGATCGACTCGTAGTCGAACGGCTCGAGCAGGCGGTCCTGCTCTCGGGTCAGCTTCACGAAGTTGTGCTCCCGGCCCGGCATCACGTTCTCCATTTTGATTTCGAGATAGTCGTCCCGATCTGGCCGGGCGTGTTCGTGGTAGAAGCCGATCGTGTGCATGAGCTCGTGCAGTATCGTGCCCAGGAAGCCGCAACTAGTGCCAAGGTTCAGGTGCTGTTCGCCGCCCTCGACGCGCCGGCCCACTTCCGAGCTGCAACCCTTGCTATTAAATTAAATAGATGATTTTTGACAAGTTAGATTGCTACCTTAATATTTTATTTAATAGTGTTTCCTTTTTTTAATAGCGCTATTTTTAACACTTGTATTATATCAAGCTTAAATGTCTATTAATTTAAAATCTAAATAGTCTATTAAGATAGTATTTTAAAGTAATACTAAATAGTAACTACTCTAAAACCACAGCTAGCTAAAATTTATTATAAATAAAAAGATATATGTAAAATAAGTGTAAAAATTATCATATATAAAACAATCACTGTACAATTTGCTATCTAGTTTTTATCATGAATGCATAAAGTTTGCCTAGTATATAAATAATGAGAGAACATTAGAAAACAGAACTAAAGTTGTCACTGCATAATAAGTATATTTTTAACAAACTCTATTGTTTATTCAATTAAATCTAATTAAATAGGAAAAAGAAGCGTGCTACCATACCCATCGCCGACACTGATGAGAACGTAGTCGGCATCGAATTCGCGGCGTTTGCGGAACTCGACACAAGTCTCCCGATTGATAATATCAATCGCGTCGTGGATTAGGGACTCGATTCCACCTAAACAAACAATTTTTACAATGCTATTTAACAAGCGAATTTTAACAAGCATGGTAATTTTATCGTACGCAGTCTCGAGTCGATCTCATACGGAATGATGCCGTTCGGCCAGAGCTGGTTGTCGTGCGGCACGGCGTTGATGTCCAACTGCTGGCCGACTGGCTCGGGTCGGAGAATCATATCGCCGTCGTATAGGTGCGGATTGCGTAGCGCTCGCGCCGCCCGTATCCAGCGTTTTGCTAAGTTTTAACATGCACAATTTTAAATTTAGCTTATAATTTTAATAATTCTTATAAATAAGCATGATAATAACTTTTTAGGTTAAACAATAATAATATTAAACTATTATATACCTGGAATTGCATTTGAGTATTTAATTGAATAAATAAATATAAGTAATAATACTAAGTTTGTACTGTACATTTTAATATAATTTAGTAAATAAATACTTGCTAAATAACTTATTATGTACTAAAATAAATAGGAGAGTTTATATTGCAATAATACATTATTTTTGTTTATGCAAGTTAGCTCTTATATACCCTGAAAAATCCGCTACCGTAGTTGTGTTATCTATTGCAGGGATTTAAACATGACAAAATTGATTAGTTGTTGTAATTTTTAAGCAATACGGTTTTTGCAAACTAACTGTATAATCGAGAAAATTAGTGAGTGTACAAAATGTACTCTGGGTGCTCATAACGGCCCCCACATGGCTGCGCCGATTAATTTTAAAAGTATTAAATAATCCTTTTGTACAAGCTAATTTTGTTCTACTATCTCAATTGCCATTTTGAAGTAATTTGATTGATATTGCTAAAAATAATACAGTTATAAATTATTTGTGATAAGTTTACGGAGCTAACTTTTATTTGCATAAAACTACTTGTATATTTAATAATAGTTAATTTATGCAGATAACATTTTTTTAAAATTTATTTAGAACTTATCTATTTAGTTAGACAATAATTTATTACTAATTAATAGTGAATAGTTAAAATGTAAGTTTAGAAATTGACTTGTTTATTTTTATTACAGTACAATATTCTTGCATAATAAAATTGCATATATATTATACAGTAATACTTTTTCAAAATGCAGTAAATAGTTGCTAATTATTAAAACAATGAATATAAAAATACTTATTAAATTAACTGGCATTAAAGATTATTAATAGCTCAAATAAATTATTATGCAATTAAATATTAACAAGATACTAATAACCTTTGAATAGTAATGTGACCTCAAATAGAGTGCCATAACTCTCATGACTAAATTATGCAAGCTAACCAAATTAAATAAACTACCGGAATCTTAATCGGGCATTCCGTTACGACAGTTTACCATGTACGCTTATATAAACAGCTCTACAACCAGATAAGATAAATAAATTTAAGCAAGCCATTATTAGACATAATTGCAGATAACGCACACCTAACATTGATTCATTGAATAATCATGCATGATAACCGGTATGGGAAAAATTCCTCGTAGAAAAAAGCAAGATAAAAAAAATAATAACAGATATACAGACACAATATTATTTGTTATTGCTAATATTTCACAATATAAACAACATCAATTTATTCAAACAAAATAAGCAAGACCTAATATAGACAGAATAAAATATCACACCATAATAATTCGTAGTAAAAAATAATTTTTGCATGATTCATTTCACGCATAGCACTTTGTTAATTGTTAGAAATATTCAGCGGAATTTTATACATGCTTACTGTACGTTATATTAGTAGCATGTTACTATTTATCAATGGGATTCGCAAATTTCGGCTTAAATTTGTTGTATTTGGCGTAGAGTTTGAGACTCTTATTCACGCTTTCGGTGTCCGTCAGCGCCGAGTCTCGGCGTAACGGCTCGTCCATCGAAGCGCCGCTTCGGCGCCGGGCCGTGCGCTTCAGGTACGGGCGCTGCTGCGGCTGCCGGCGCAGCGAATCCAGTTCCGTCGACACGACGTCGCTCTCGTTGTAGAACATCTGGCGCCGAACGTTCTTCACGATCAGCACCTCATCGCCGGCCTCGCCCGCGCCCACATCCCTGGCCAAGTAGTTGTCGTCGACGCCGGCGGCGGCGCTCGCGTCGCCGATCGATGACTCGAATAATAGACTAATTAGGAGTACAGCGACTGAATGCGTTGTTTTCATCGTTTGACTTACTGTAGAAAATAGTTTCTGGTTTTTGCTTTAAGCATGCTTATATACTTTTTTTTGAGTAGTATTTTTTCTACTATATACTTCAGTATAATGATGTTTTTATTCCACTTTTTTGTTTTGTTTTGTTCGACTGCTGATTAACTAAAATTTATATTGTTTACTGTCTTTTAATAAGCAATAAATATTTTTTATACTGTTTATATTTACTGAAAGTGGAACGTTTGTCAATAGACCTAGTTGTACTTGTTTTATGCATGTTTAATATTTTATGTGAAATACTTACCTTTTCATACAATACTTCACTCGAAACTACCATGTAATAACATGTCTTGAAATGTAGAAATGTAAAATTGCTTTTTATTTTACATTTAAAAAAATTCAAATTAGAAATACATATATTCTTCAAATGTCAAGCACAGTTCTTTTTTCATAAATAAAGCATGCACAAATTTGATATATTTTAAATCATACATCAATCATATACAGTACAGTGTATAGTGTTGTAAACATGTTACATTATGTTTTAAAAAGTGTTGCCTAGTACAGTACATGTTTGTCTTAAAATGTTATTATGTCTAATTTTTTTGTTTTATTTTATACTGTATATAAATCGAAAAATGCTATTATTTATTTGCATATATATATATTTTTTTGTTATTTATATCATGTTATTAAATTTATATCAAAAGCAAATAATTTATTAAAAACATGAATAAACAATACATTTATATTTTGAGAATAAAATAGAGCATAGCGCAAAATTGTTTGCTAATATTTCTATTTACATAGATGCAATAATAAATAAATTTTTAATTAAAAAAAGTTTTAGAAATAACTATTTCTTTTGTAATAATCACTATTTTTTAAACATAGCAACTTCTTCTACATAAAAAGTTACATTGTAAAACAATTTCGCAAGAACTTTATGTTAAATGCATGGCAAGTTTTCGCATCAATAAATGCGTTAAAGAAAAAGCGCACTGTTTAATTAATCTCGATCTTAATGTGTCATATGCACAATGCAACAATGTTGAGAGTTCTTTAACTTCTTTTTTGTAATGTATAATTTTGCTCGAGAGTATAAATAGTGTTTTGCCAATCAATAGTCTAATTATAATTTATCAATGTACAATCAATGTAGAATTTTATGCAACTGTATTGTTCTAACATTCTTCAGAATATTATTCTTTTATTAATCTAAAATTATCATTACACTTTAAGTAAGGTTAATACCGTATATCAGCATTTATGCAAATTACACTTGTTACATTATTGTAATTATGACATTGAAAGAGTAAAACATTGGAATTGCATTAAGGTAACAAAAGCAATTTTATTAATTATCAAACGAGTCGTAACACCGATCATCATTTACAATGTAAATTTTTACATAGTCTAAATATTATATTTGAATTATTTATCGATTAAAACAGAACATAATATTTGCAAGTATGCAACAATATTATGTGTAATATTATATATTTTTAAAAATTATTACCTTGAAAAGTGCATAGATCATTGGTTCATCAAGTTTAAAATTATTATCACATTAAACAAATTAAAATTTAATTTAATATTTATAACAAATTGCTTTTATAATTTATCCTTATTAAATTAATTTTAAGAATTACATAGTATATAATTGTGTACAGTATAAAATAAAAAAGTGCGTGGAGAGAGAGAGAGAGAGAGAGAGAGAGAGAGAGAGGGAGAGAGAGAGAGAGAGAGAGAGATCTGTATAGAGATAATATGTACATAAGATATACTGCAATGACATGACTGGACATACCGTGCAATCAATATCTCGCAAATAGCGGTGTATTTGTATAGCAGTTGTAATCCGCTCTACACTGACTGCTCATACCATACCATACATACGGAGTACAAGTAATGATAGATTTCTTGACAACCGATTCCGAAAGATCGTTAATCAATTGCTTTTTTGCCAACAAAAATACAATGCTATATTTTCAAATATAATAATCAACGAAAAAATAATTGTCTAACATAAACGATTAACCACAATAATAAACAGCAACAAATAATAATACTACACAGTTGCTTTCTATTGATCGAAACGGATAAATAAGTTTTCATCAAATTCCGAACAATTAGTTCTATTGACGAACCAATCGTAAGATTAATAGTAAACTCGTGTTTTGTAGTGCAAATAAGTCTATTCTTCGAATTTACTAGTAGACGAAACTTGTTACTTGTTACTGTATTTTGTCGCATAATCAATTTTTTAATTTCTTAAAGTACTGCCAATTACATTGAAAGTTTTTGTTCGTGCGTTTGTCAAGTAACATTTATTGCTTAATAATATCGTTGACAGTTATTTAAACTTTTTTTTGGCTTTATCTGTAAAATATTGTTACATGCTAAACTTTTACTTATTAATATAATTGTTATTACGTTTATAAAATACTAATGTTTGGATTATAAAAGGTAAATATGCATTTATGTTTTATGTTAATTTGCTGTTTAATGTATAAATTACTTGAAATTTTTTCTATTTTATATTTTTTGAATTTTTATTTAATTAAAAAGTAACAAGTACATAATAATAAAATTAGTAAGATTTATCTTAATATGTTTTTAAATTAATTTTAGGTGTTTAGTTTAATAATTAAATGTATATTAATTAAAAAAGCTTAGCAATAACAATAATTTAATTTATACCTTACAAAATAATAATATAATAAAATTATTTCCAACAATTTGCTAATACGTTTATAACTTTCTCATCTATATATTTGTGCTTATTAATTTTTGTTTTTTTCCTTGTATATTATATTGCTTAAACAGCAACAGTTTAAGCATTATAAGTTATAACTTTATAACACTGAAATATAACAACTTGCAAAGTACATTGTACGTAGAGAGGTACATTGAAATTATCTGAATATTGGGCTAACTATTACATAATTACAGATACTAGTACCTAAACAGCTTGCCACAATTCGATATTAAACCTGGCATTGTAAATTTATGCAGCTCGTTTTAATAAACGCCTAAATTTTGTGCATGTTGCACTTTCAAAGCAAATAAATTACAGACAATAGCTTCGATGATATAATTTATATTCTCTAATGTATTACTATACTGTATATTTTTTGATCAAATTATTATCAAATAGTATATGCAATTCAGTGCACCAAATAATCAAATTTGAGCTTGGCACTCAGCTGGGAAATTATACGTGCTATCTAACAAGACTGATTTTTTTTGCTAAATAACTTTTTTTTCATTTATATTAAATTTATTATGTTAATTTTGATTTTATAGTAAAAATTTTAAAATTACCATACAGTATAAATCGAAATTATTTTAACATATTACTTTAAAATAATATCGTAAACCTTATATAATAAATAAAATTACCTCGCACAAGTAAATTAGTTCTTTATCAAATGTTTGAATTATACAGGTCTATTTAATTTAAATAGTATAAATTAAATATTTATTTTACATTGGTGGCTTATTTATTTTAAACAGTGTATAAATTACGAGAATATGCTTAACAACAGTAATCTAATTTATTTTTATTTTGTTTTAAAATGTGTCTTGATAATATTCAAATTTATATTGACATTAGCATGACATAATTTGCTTATTATCTTGTCACACCTGATAAAAATGTTGAGTGATATATATTATTTTTATTTAATCAAGTATGCATGGCAAAATTTAATTATAACTACTATTTTTTGGTTTTTTTTCTCAACATTTTATGAATAAATTATTATTGATATTTAAATAAACTCGCTTTTTCTTTTTATCATGTCTAGAAATTTGTATAGATTTATAATAATACAAACATAATTATAGTAATAGCTATTGTTCTATTTGCAACGATTGTTCTATAAAATAATCTTTGTTTATACAGTACTGTATTAAAAATAATGATTAAGGTAAATAGTGAAAACTTGCTTAACATGGGTTGGGTCAATATGAGATGATTAAAATTAGATTTCATCTTTTAAGCATTGTTATGACTATTAAGATTAATTTGCTTAACAATTAACAATCTGATATTGTGCTTAAAATAAGCATTAATTTTTAAAGATGAAAAATAATTAATTAATTTAATTTATAATATAATATTATTTATTTTACACAGTTTCAATATTAATAAATATTTAATAATCTATCAAAACAATTTGACAATAAGTTTATATTATCAAGTAAAAATATCATAAATAAAAAAAGTCATAATGTTAAACAAGTTGCGAAACATCTCATTTGTGGCAATACTTATATTTCTAAACTGTGTAATAAAATCGTTCGGCGCTGAAGAACAGGTATGTGTAGAATACTGTGCTATCTATTCAAAAGACATGCAATTAACGAAAAATAAACATGATCAATTAAGATGCCACAAGAACGACAATTACCGATATTGGACTCGAGCTATACGGAAGTGCTAAAACGACTGCCGCATGAGTTCATACCAGTGCGCGGCCGCAGCGAACGGCCGCTGCCGAGCGCCGACATAAGAAACGACATATCGTCGGCCGCCGGCGCCGACACCGAGCGCCGAGTCGAGCCGAACGCGTTTGCAATGAAGAGAGATTCGGCGCAATCCGTGTTTATGCCGATGAGGGGCCGAAAGGATTGGCGATTCGAGAGTATTGGCGCGAAGCCCCTCAAACGGCCCGATTTTACCGCAATGCGCGGAAAGAAGCAGGATGATTTCTCAAATCGGCAAGTTTTTAAGCATTTTATTTGAAAATAAAATATTCAGATAAAATTTTACATACAATTTACATATTATTATTGTACAGTAAAAATTACTGTGTTAATTATACTTGTTTAATCATTTTATTTGATTTGAGTATTGTTTGTAAAAATAATAAGTATAAAAATTACCTTGTATAAATGGCAAGATAGTAAATGAATGAAAAGTGCATTAATTATGCAAATATATATGTATATTAATCAACTTGCTTAATTAATCATCCGGATAAAATTTGTATTAATTATGCATAATAGCTAATATTATTTGACTTGTATAATTTTTGATTTAATTTAAAGTACAAAAATCACCTTGTATATAAATGGCAAGAAGTGAATGAATTTTTAAACATACTTAATCTTACAAAAATTAGAGAAAAAATAGAGCTAGCTTATTTAGTAGTCCGATTCGCTGTTGCCGAACGCGTGTCCGCGAAACCCGCGCAGCCACGGCATGGCCTGACTGTCATCCATGTCCTCGTCGGCGTTGCCCATATAGTCGCTCGAAATGCCGTTAAAGGCGTCGAAATTCGGTACAAATCCGTTGTAGTGTCGCATCGGCTGCCGCTGCTGTTGCTGCGGCGGTCGGCCGCCGAAGCCGCCCAAACTCGGTATTAATGCGCCGATTAGGCCGAGCGCCGACTGCTGCGCGGCGTTGCTCAGCCCGAGTCCCGATCCGCCGCCGCCGCCGTCGTCGTCCTCATCGCCGCCGAACACACCCGACGACAGCAGCAGTCGACCCAAAGTGCCGGCAAAGCCGCCCAACATTTGCGTCTCCGCTCTCAGCAATACCGTCGTCAGCAATACGAATAGGATTTTCGTTACATTCTATTTTTAGAATAATAGCATGTTACAATCATTCTTATTTTTTGACATTTATTAATGCATACGAAAATATTTACGAAAATATTTACGAAAATATTTTTATAAGTTATTCAGATATTTTGTAATTTATTAAAATATTTGATAATTTGTTAAAATATTTTTTTTATTTATTAGAATATTTACTACTTTATAAATTGCAAGTAGTTTTGTGCAAATTTTAAAAATTATGCATGATAAATTAAAACAATTATGACAGCAATTAATTTAAAATTATGTTGCATAGTATATTAATTCCAACATTGAATTAATTATTATTAAAGTTGTTTGGTTTATCATGCATAGTTTTAGAAGTTGCATAAAAAATAATAATGTTCATAAGTTATTAAAATATTTTAAATATTTATATCAAAAAATATATAGAAATATATATTAAAATATTTTTAAAATGAAATAAAAATAATAAAATTATAAATAATTGTTTAAAAACAACAATACCTTTAGATTCATATTTGACGCACAGTTAGAAACTTTTTGTTAAAATAGTTTGCTGTATAAAACTTGGTTATTAACGGTAAAAATAAGCTTAGTAGACTTTCGAATCAGTACTTTTACTATTGCACAGATCAATTTTGCAACGACAATTAGCAGCCGACTGTGCACTGTACAAATCCCGAATGAGTTCTGAGTTCGCGTTTCGCGAAAACTTTATTCTCGTTTTTATTGAAGTTATTTATCGCTGTTTCGAATCGGATCTTCGAAATCAACTTTTTTTCTCTTCTTGTTCCAACATGTTTATTTGTTGCACAGTACACTCGTCTAAGCTATTCTAGTCTAAAAATATGTAATAAACTCTTTTTTACGATTATTTCGCTTTACAAATGTGTTTCGGTATTTATAGAACAGTGTAAAAAAACGAGTGGAAGAGAAGACAATAGTGTTTAACAATAGTATTCATTATATTTCTATTAATTCTCTTTTTTTCGTTTTTCATAAACCAAATGCTATTCTTATCAACAGATATAATACAAATCAGGTATTGATTATATGGTTAGGAAAATAATACAATGCAAAAAAGAATTAAATATACTGTATATATTTTTCAAAACCATTTTTATTAGTATTCAACTGATCCATATCAAATTTAAACAAGCTCATAACTCTTTTCGACTACTTCGCCAATACAATACAAACGTGTTTGTTGGTTTTAAAAAATAAAACATGTTGCAAAAAATAAGACAAATATTGTTTTTAATAATTTATTTATTTTTTTTTGTATAAATATTAATGTTTTTGCTATTTCTTTTGATGAAAGGTTGCTTCGGAAAAAATTATTAACATGTTAAATTAGTAAATCATTGCTAAGCTTTTTTTTGTGAGATAAAGAATAAGTTCAAAATGTTAGTAAGCAGCAATTTTAAGCGTTGGCCTCAATCTAAACAATATTTTTGTGTAGATTGTACAGTATATTTTTCTATTTATGGGTTTATCGATATGAAAGTTGTTTTCTACTCTATCTCTCTGAGACGTCTGCCCCTCCCCTCCCGTATATATTTATACTGTGTATACATTTATTTATACATTTTTATTGTTTTCACATAAATTTTGTTTGATAACTATATTTGAAAATTTGTGTTTTTTATTCTTGATATTTATTTTTGTGTTTTTTTCTCTTAACTTAACCTTAAATTAGGGCCACATTTGGCGGCGATCTTCTCGAAGACGAATTGGTTGGCGAACGAGGAGTGCGAAAAACTTGAATAGCAAGCTATAAAACACACATCACATTTAGTTTACACAGTTTCGTTTAGCAATACACTGTACATTTAGTATTTCGGCAAAAAGAATACTTTTTTAATGTTGTATTTATTTTATTGCAATTATTCTAAACAGTTATTTCACTTTTATTGTAGTTTACGATAAACACAAATAGCATTCATTAATAGTATTATTAGAAGTGAAACAAATTTTAATATTTTATTATCTGAAAACAGCTTCTATTCGCAGGTAATATATGCTTGCTAAAAATGGCTCTAGTCGTAAACTTAATTATTTATGCTGTCTATTATGCTGTGTAGATTAGTTTATTTATAAAAATTTTCTTTGTATAGTTTGAAATGTTGATTTGTAAAAGATTCTATTTTAAAAATTAATTTATTACATGCTTACTGTGCTTTGTTATGTAATTAGGTTTAAACTTGTCAAAATAAATGTGTTATTATTTTCAAAAACTTTGCTTTTCAATTGATGGGTAAAAATTTGCGCTAATTAAAACATAATGGCAGTATTAATTATACAATAATTAATAGTCTTGTTATTAATAATAATATAAAATTTTAAAAATTAATTTTGTTAGTAGCAATTTTATAATATATTGTAATGCTATGTAAAAAATTACATAATTTATTAAATATAAAAAACTAATGTTTTAAACGCACTGAACATTTAATAAAAGTTAGATAATCGTTTTCAATCAAGCATTTGATGTGACATTTAAACTTAAACAGTATTTTTCTTTCAACTATTTTGTAAATCATATGAAACTATTAAAAAATAGCTTAAATATTTGCTAGGAGAGTAAGCTTGAATAAGTAAGATTAAATGTTATTAAAAAATTCTTATTCTGTATAAGTTAAATTTAAAATATTTTATGGATTTAATAAAAGCATTTTATTTTAACTGAAATTCAATAAATTGTAAAGATAAAATAAATTTAAATTAAATAACATTTTAATAATAACATAGTTTTATGTATTTATTAGTTAAATATATTTTAATAATAATAATAGTTTATAAATAATAATTTTTATAAATAATTTTTCGTTGCCGATTTGCAATAGACTTAACATGCTAAAATATTTTTTATTTTTAGAAATTATTTTAGAGTTAGTTATTATTCACCTTTTAAAAATAATCATGTAAATTAATAATTTCTAGTAACAAAAGTAGAGATGCTCATAAAGTAAATAAAATTATACTATTACAGGTATATATATTATATATTATTTTTCTATTAATAATTTCAATGTTATATCCTCAATCTACCGTGACCATAAAATGTAGCTTATAAGTTTAACACGGTACAATGCACTACTAATTTAATAACCACTATTCATATAAAATCATTAATAATTTACATTATACCAGAATTAACTTGTACAATTAGAATTGTACTCTTATTATTTAATATAATGCAATTTCAATGTCTCAATACAATATAATGTACAAATAATATAAAAGGTTAGTTAGATCTTACTAACTTTCTTAAACTTAACAGTGCACAATAATATATTAAATCTAAACAAAATTATTTAACAAGAAAATTATTTTTACAATATATGACAAAATAATTAACACACATGTACAATTAACAAATTATAACTTAGATAACATATTTTAGCCTTTAAGAATTTTATATGTCTGAATTATAACCGCATAAATAATTTCAAATGTTAATGGTAACACGATAGAAAGTTATTAAAAAATGATTAAATATAAGCATGATTTAAACTTCAAAAGAAACCAATAATCAAGAAGTAGGTCTTCGCACAGTTGGCCACAAACTCCGCGAACTCGTAGTTATTCATTGGGAATAAGTCGAGACAATAGAAGCCGATGTCGGGTCCGGACAGCGTCTCCGCAAACGCCAACACTTTCATCGCTCGCATAACTGACCACCGATTCGGGCGCCGACACAGAAACGGAAACAATAGCCGATACGGCCGGTGCGCCGAACCGCTGATCCGACTGCTCATCAAATTGATCGAAAACTCGGCGAATAAGGCGATTGGAAATATATAGCCAACCACTAGCCGCACATAATACACTGTATGTTTTTCGTGCGTTAAGTACATCTCAATCATGAGATTCAGAGTTCCGATATAATACACAATAAATATAATGTATTTATAGAATGCATTCAATTGTGCGGTCAGTCTCGACACTGCATTGTGTTCTCGAATCGCATTCAATGCCATCGATGTGTTCAGAGATCGCAAACCGACCCCTAGTTTGGCGTCGATTTCCCGAAACCTATACTTCAGATACAGCGTATGACATGTGATCGTAACGATGCCGACGGTCGTGAGCGCCGACATATGAAACGCAGATATCACTGTAATTACTGTCCATAATAGTACACTGTATAAACTAAATACAGTGTTTGAATCGAAATATGCGATAATCGGTGCACTTATGAGTAATGTTGCGGAGATTATAGCCAATGGCCAGAAATATATATATATTAGATAGTTGATTATCAAGTTCATTTTTGACGTCCAACGGCGCATGTTTAGCGTGTTTAATGGTACAAGTTGCTTATTATTGTACCATGCAAAAAATGAGAAAAATGTAGATTTATTACGTAAGTCAAAGTAAAGTGCGACATAACCGGCCGAAAAGAACTGAACGGCCAGTAAGTGGAGTAGAATCGCGACCAACGGCTGATTCGATAGCATATAGTTTGCGTCACTCATGAGGATACGCACCTGTCGGTCGGCGCCGAACAGGCCTGAGAGGAGATAGCGTATTGCAAAACATATTAGAGCTAATCGATTGATTAGCGCGTTAGCAAGCTTAAATTTTGATGGGATTTGACGCGTTTGGTACTCGTGTAAATTTGAGAATGTTACAATACCAAAGGTTTGTCCAAATGCGAATAATTTATCTAGATTAAAAGTTATCGAATCACTGTTAAAACAATTAAATTTACTTAATTTTTGTTTGAAGGTAATTTTTCTAGATAATTTATTAATAACCATGATAAAAACGTTAATCTCTTTATTCAATGTTTTATTGCGTAGATGTTTAAATATGAAATATTATTTTAAAATTGGTGTTATTTGAAAATAACATGTAGCTAACTGTAGGAACAGAATAAAAGAATTATTCATACAATAATAATACCAATAATTTAATGCGCAAATATTAATGATACTTTTATTAGTGTAATCATATTTTTATTATCAATCGTAAAATAATTATGTTGTTAATGAAACAGGCTTCTATTTACAATAATAATTTTATGTAAGTATATTTCAAAGATTTTATATTCATTTCAATAGTTAGTTATTTTTAGCATTTGAGCATACTAATTTTAATCAATAGTTTATCAAGTTGTTTTATTATGAGAATGCCGCCTGCCTTAACATACGTAGATTAGTTTTCTAATTTTATATATTGTATGAAGTGTAAATAAAATGTTGAAATTAATGTAACAATGTATATATGTTTTGCGACAATTTTGTCTTTAATAATGAAGTAATTAGTAAGCAGCTTATGTTTAATAATTTATCTGTACTAGTTTTTAAAACATGTTAATTTATAATTAATAAGTATTTGTTGTCGTTAAAGTATAATTGTAATTGGCTGTAAATTAAAAATATCAATATTAAATTAACAATTAGCAAAATAATGATGCTTGTTGGGTTATAAAGTTCTTATAATACTTTAATTTTTAAAATGAATGTGCATGTAAAAACTATTAACAAATAAAAACTTTAAAAATAATGTAAATTAGTATCAACCAAGTACGAAGCATATTAATCTTATCAGTAGCATATTTAACAACATGTTATTTTCAATTAATCACGAAAAATAAATAATTTTAGTGTAATAAAAATATAAGACATTATGAGTTACAAAGTTTGTACTTATTTGGCTATACCATGAGCAATTTTGAAAATCTAACTAGAAGATTTTAAAATATTACGACTAGGGTAAATTTTACAAATATTTAGTTAAACACAAAGTTATTTAGTTAAACATAGAGCTAAAATTTGAAAAACATTACTATCATAAAAAGTTCATTTCTAAATGAACTTGTTAAACTTTATCATCTGTTTATAAAACAGTGTACAATAAGGGTGTAAAACATTGCAAAAACATATTTACGTTATTTATGTATTACCCATAACATATGTTTATTCCGCAAACTATTTGTTTACAAACATTTGAAACACATTTTTGAGCAAAAATTCGTTTAAATTATGAATTAATTAATAAATCAAAAACTTTTCGCCGAAAACATGAATTTAATAATTGGCGTAAAACAGCGTTTAGTCGCCGACCGGCGACTGATCGGCCGTTCGTTCAATATGTTTGATATGAAAATCAAGTGTTTGTTCGCAAACGAGTGGCGATCGGCGCGACGGCCGCCGATTCGCCGCTTCTGCGACAAAAGCGGCGATAAGTCGGCCGTCGATTCGCTGGTCACGACCGATAAGCAGCGCTTTTTGCGGCGACTGCGACAGCCGCCGCGGAATCTGACCGTTACTAAGAACCGGCTATTCGACGCGATTTCCGCTCTCCGCCGAAAGCCAAAGTATACTGTTGTTTACGTACAAAACTAACTTGCTAAAACATAATTTATAACTTATATGAGAATTAAGCAATTGAAACACTATTTACTGGACATTTTTAACATGATTATCTTATTAATTAATTAAATTAATGAATGAGCAAAATAGCTGTAAATATAACTGTGAATTAGAAATTTAAGCATGATAGAGTTGTTTTCGCGATTATTGAATGAAATAATAGTTTGTATATTTGTTTTGTATTTCTAAAAATATGTTTATTATTTACATCTAAACCACAGTTACAAATGCTTGAATATAACTTTTAGCATGATAAAATAATTGATATAGCTAATAAACGCGTAATTGTTAATATAGTTGCAAGGTTAGAAAATTAAACATGATAAAGTTGATTTCTTGAGTACGTTTTTATTCTTATAAAATATATAATTTTTTGTTTTTTAACAAAAATAATAAATAATATTTAGTTTTAAATCAAATTTTTTGCGATTATTCTGTGTATTAATTGTGTTACGGGTTTGCAGCGAATTAGTGGAATGGTATATAAAGACACCGCCGGCGCGGCGCCGCAACATCTACCTGTCCAAAGCGATCCGACACGTGGTCTACCCCTGGGGTTGGATCGCGTTAGTTGCGCTCACTCTCTACATCTTCTGCGAGGAGGAGAACATAACCGGCCGAATGTGTCTGTATATTATACCCAAAGGTCCGGTGCTCACTATTTTCACCATGATTACTAATTAGCGACATTCACATTTCGATCATTACCTTGTTTTTGGAACGAAACATATAGCAAGATAGTTTAGATTATTTTCTATTTGCAATCTAATTGTGCGCAAAATATTTGTAATATAGAAATGTTTAATTTAAGTAATAATTTTTATGCTTTTATCACGCTTAATAGCTAGGCTATTAATTTTTAGTTTATTACTTTTGAAAATTACTATTAATTAATTTTAGAATTATTTTTTATTCAGTTTTTTATTTAGTAATAATTCATAAAATATTTTTACAAAATTATTGAAACATTTAGTAAAAAGTAGCAAATATTTTGATCATTTGTTGAAATATTTTTACCATGATTACTAATTAGCAATAAATATTTATTAAGTTTTATTAAGGTTATTTAATTAAAAATAATTACTATTAATTGAAATTTTTAAAAACTAATTGTGAAATACAAATACTTTTTTACAAATCAAATATTTAGTTTAAAAATATATATTTAGTTAATAAATAGATAAATATTTTGTTTGAAAACTAATGTCTTATGTATTATCGGAACGACAGGTTTGGAAGCGCACATCGAAAAGGACGTATTGAAGCAGCTCTTGGAGGAGAAGGGCCCGGAGGGTGCGTTCGTTCCGGCCAGCGATCCGTACGTGAAACGACTGGACGCGTGCGTCGAGCGCCTGCTGACCGTCAACTCCGATCTCGAAACGCTGTGCGAAGGCGTCTGGACGGCGGCCGTCATCGACGACGACGCCGTGTGCGACGTACTGGTGCTGAAGGAGTCGCAGAATATAATCGTTTATAAGAAAATGCTCGACTTGTGCGCGACGGACGACGAGTTGGCCTACGTTTTGGCGCATCAGTTGTCGCACGCGTTGCTCAACCATAAGAGGGAACCGGTATTCGCCGCACAAATTCAAAAACAATTCCTTAATTTAAAAAACAATTTTAAATATAAAAAAAATAATTTATAGAAAAACATTATTTATTTTAAAACCAATTTTTAGTTCAAAAGAAAACAATTTATAGTAAAAACCAATATTAAGTATAAAAATAATATTAAGTATAAAAACAATATTTAGTATAAAAAACAATTTATAGTAAAAAACAATATTAAGTATAAAAATAATATTAAGTATAAAAACAGTATTTAGTTAAAAAAAACTATTTTCAGTCAAAAATAATTATTTGATTAATAACTCAATTATAACGAAAAGAATAATAAAAGTATTTGTTTGTCGACTCAACCCATAGACGTCATTCGTGCCGATCCTCCTCTACCCGGTGATGACGTTCTTCACGACGTACTGGCGGATACTGCAGGACCAGACGTCGCGCACGGCGTTCACCGACCCGTTGGACAATCTGCTCGAAAAGATTTCGCTGAAAGCGATGCGACTGTCGGTCGAGTGGAGCGCCTACAGCGAGAAGCTGGAGGAGGAGGCGGACCGGATCGCGATGCAGTTGCTCACCCGGGCCTGTTTCGACGTACGCGAGTGCCGCCGCTTCTGCGACAAGCACCGGCATCTGCTCGCCGAGCAGAAGGCGCGCCAAAAGACGCCGGCGAAGGGTGTCGTCGAATCGGAGTCGGCGGCGGAGACGCCGGCGCCCGACACGAAATACGAGTTCTTCGCGAAACACCCGATCACTGCAAACAAGTTATTGTATTTATTTCAATACATCGATCCGTTCCTCGAGATTCGCAAACAGTGCAGTTGCGAGCCGTTGGCCGTCGCCGACGCGAAATGACTAAATAGTTTGTAAACTTTTGTTTAGTTTTGATTGAATTATATTGTAATAAATAGTATATCTGTTTTCAGTTTTGCGTTGTTTTTGTTTTTATAATTTATTTTATTAGAAATTAAGTATTTTTAAGCAATTAGTTCAGTGTTTAATCGAAATGTTTATTAAGAGTAACATAGCGTTCGTTAAAACGGGTTGAATTGCATATAATATTGAAAACTATGTTTACGACTAAATATTGAGAAAGAAATGCAAAAAACGATTGATTTTTTTAAGACAATTTTGTGTTTTTATCTGACCGGTTAGGCATTGATACATTGGCTAATTAATAATCAGTCGGTCAGAACCGAAAGTTTGCGTATTTTCGCACAATTCGCGGTCAGTTCGCGAATAAACTCTTCGCTCAATTGCTGTGCATTTGATTCGATGCGAAAGTACTGCAGATATCGTAGTCTCGGAAGTGATTGCAATCCCAGA
>JAQIXC010000561.1:0-23613 GCA_034697605.1 Metabelba pulverosa | reverse complement strand
AATTATCGCGAATCGAGCGAAAGCTGTCGTTCATTACAGTCGTGGCCGTCGTCGGTGTGGTCGGCGCCGACGTCGGCGTCGGATTGCCTTTAATCGAAAGCCAGTGCCGATTGAACTCTTTGTAAATCAATTCGCTATTATCTCCGTCTCTGATCCCATACAAGTCGGTGACCGTCAGCGGCTTCTTCCAGCCCATCACTGCCAGGCCCGTGAACCACGAGAAGAGTAGACGGGACGGGAATGAGGCGCCGTCTTTCGGGCAGTCGACGTTGCCGGCCGCGTCGTCTTCCGCGCGCGGCTTCTCGTCGCCGCCGCGCGCCGGCAGTCGGTCAGCGAACGAGCAGTAGATGAAGAGTACGATTGTTAGGAAGTATTGAACGCAGAATAGTATCCACTCGTAGATCGGCGGCGAATGCCAGTGAATGAGTCCGTTAAGTGCCGGTGCGCCGCATATCACCGCAATTAAGTAGTAGAACCACACGACGCCACTCGTGTGCAGACCGCGCCGTAGTTGCACCCGAAATAGTATGAAGATAGCTATCTAAATGTCACAAGATTATATTTTTACATAATTTATTTATTACATTTTAGTTTTATTTATTATTAAGTGCTATGAATATATTCATTGAGTAAATAAGAAATGCACATGGTTATTAAAAATGATTATTTAAACTATTAATGTATTGATACTGATTAATTATTAATGTATAAAAGTGCATAAAATAAAGTGTCAATATAATTTTGTTGGCCATTAGCAAATTGCGAAATATGTTTAAAATAAACTTTAAAAAATGCATTGCAAACTGGCAAAACTACAGAATATCTTATTTTATCTAGTTTACTAGTAATAGACTAGTAATAGAATCTAAACACATTTTCCATTATTTAATAGCTAACTTAATTCAGCGTTGTTGCGTAAATTAACTTCATATACAGGTACAACTTCGTATCATGTCCATGTTTGTATCAAATTAGAATATATAATCGTAGCATGTAAAATTGCACATTTGTATGCTTGCTATTCTTACCGCCGCCAGTAACCGAACGATCGCGGCGACTAAATCCACTTTTGTCGCAAACTCCCTGTCCTTCTTGTTAGTGACTGTCGTGTGCTTAACAATAACCGTAATTAGTTCGGCGACACCGACGAGCACCTGCGCCGCGGCCAGACATTGCCGAATCCGGTTGTAGCGATTCGGTGCGATCGGGCCGTATAATTGTTTCCCGAACCAGATCATCGGCGAGAACAGGAGCAGCAATGCCGGCGCTGTCCATACGAGCGCTGTCTTGTTGAAGCATTCGGTAAACTCGGGACTCTTCGTGTACCATGTTAAGTTATTGTCCTGTTCGAGAATTGCGCAACGGTGTGCGACGTGATTAATTAATGTTATAATTTAGTCAGTGTAAAATTTAATGCAACATTTAGTGCATTTGTCATAGTACAAATTTAGTACACATTTTTATGTTTATTGTTTGTTTGCTTTTAGCATGTTTGACGCGAATTTTCTGGTGAAGTCATAAATGTTTATCTTTACACTTTAATTTGATTGCACTGTACAAGGAATTCAAGCAAAAATCACAATCTTAATTGTTTTATCAATTTTAAATTGAAAATTTACTTTTCTAGATCTTTAGCCATCATTTATATAAATTTTATTAACACTAACATGCTCATATTTTAAATAATAAGTTATTATTAATAATAGATTTATAATTAAAACAACTCTGATTACTACATCTGTAATACGGTATAATTGAGTATCTTGCAAAATATACTTAATACTTAATAAAAGTTTTAACTTTACATTAAACTTTACAATTTTATTTATATAAATTTTATTTTATAATAGTATACAAAATATTCTTGCATTAAATAAGTTCAAATATATTGGTTATTCCTAAATCAATAATTTGTACAAGTTTATAAGCTTAACAAGCAATATATTAAATAGACTTTTAATTTCTTGTAAACATAATAATTTGTATATTAATTTTAAAATGTCAATTTTAAAATTAGATATTTACCCAAATACTTTCGCCACAAAACTGCTCAAATGTCGAGGCCATTTATTGATGTTTAAGTAGAGAATACTTTTATACAGTAATAATTATTACAGCCGTTAGCTACAGGTAGTCGACTTCATCTCAACTTTATCATAGAATGTGAACTATTAAACTAAAAAGATATTTTTTAGTATAAGAAAGCAACAGTCAATTAGTCGACAATTTAAAGCAATTTATTGTCTTTATTTTATTATGCTATTATTATGCTATAAATTAAATGCTGAGATAAACAAACATAACCAGAATTAATAGAGTCTTGTGCACAAATTATTATTAAACATGATAATATTTGATATAACTTATATTTTCAAACATATTAATGATAGGGTGGCTGTTTAAACATGTTTAATATTTTACCTATAATTAATATCTATAACTTAATTAAACTATCCATCATATTTAAATATTTTTAACTTATGAGCATGTCAGTAGTAATAGTTGATAAAGATAATTAACTTACGCAAATTGCGGCAGATACAATTATGATTAACAAGTTGCTTTATTTTTAAACGAGCAAACGTACTGTAATATTTCTACTTGTTATTATTTTATACAGTTAAAATTTTTGATCATTTTAAAACTATTAATAACTTAACAAAATATTTTGTTATTATATGAAATGTTCATCTTGTTATAAAATATCAAGTTATAATATTTATAATTTTTTAAGACCTAATTACAGATTTATTATAACAAGTTTCTAAGCCGTTTATGCAGTCGTAACAATTATATATAGCATGTAAGAAAAACGTGATCGCATTGCATCTATTGTTAAATTTAGCAAGAGATATTACAATGCATTTAAATGTTTTTAAAATATAAAAATACCACATTCCTAAAACAATCTATTACTTAGTTTATAGCATAAAGAATGTGCATTGCTTAAAGCTATAATTATATCTTAGATATTGAATTCCACTGTAAATATTGCATGTTAATATTAAAATATACTTGTTTATAATTTATATTATTATATTTAATTTGTGAAATATATTTTGAATGTTGAAAGAATGTGCTAAAAGTTATTATGTTTGCATAACATTATGAATGTTTGCATTTGTAACAAGAATATGTTAATATTTTACAAGCAAAAATTAAGACTATAACATTGATAGCTATTTTGTGTGTATTACGAAAAATATTTTTACAATTAGCTATAAGTTAATAAATAATGGGATAATTGTCACCAAATTTTATCAATTAGATTTATTGTAGATTTTAATTGTCACATGATAGAGAAATATTGTTAAATATGAATGCTATCTGTGTTAACGAGTTTCAACTTTGTACTCAAGTAAATATAAAACGTTTATTATACGAATAGCATACTGACAAAATAAACTTGCCAAATATCGTATTATTACCAAATTTTAGCAATTCTATTGCAATCAATTTAGCCGTAATATACCTTACAATGTAAACAACATAATGTACATTGTACGTTTTATTGACTTGTAATAAGACTAATAATAACACATGATAATAATAAGCATTAATGTTTTTGAGTTATATTTTTATTTATATAATTTTAGTAAATATCTGTAAATAAGGTAAAGCTAATGATTGTTTAAAATAAATATCTATTATAGTGTGTAGCTTATGTAATTAATTTAATTATGTTAGACTAATTATAGTTTTTGTCAGTTTTAAAGTAAACATGTTTATATTTTAACTATAATTATAAAATTTAATTAGCAACACGAATTTAATAAAATACAACTACCACATCTAAACTTAACATTAAATATTAACTTAAATTATTTGTTTATTCAATTTATTTACTCTGTATTCTGTTAAAAAAATAAACATGGATAAAATTGATACCACTAAATCATTACCCAACAACATGATAATCTCCGCAGCTAAAAATCAACTGTATAAAATTGGATTACATCTAAATGATAAAGCAGCGGTTGGAAAACGTAAATTATTTTTTAACCCGACACTAATTTTAGTAAATTTTCTAATTTACGCGATTAAGTCAATTATATGTTTATGTAATACAGGTGCCGACAAACACCTGAATGTAGTTTTGGGTGATTTAACACATTTGCTCGGAATCTCATACCATATGAACGTATTCTTTACATTCGCCTGTTTTACGAATATCGCAATACAATGTATATTTTACTACAACTATCGGCGCGGTATTAAACCAACATTTTTATGCTTGTTTCAAATGTTATCTGGATTAAAAACACCATGCGAGATTAATTTATATGATAAACAAATAATTTATAAAATAACTAAACTAGCTAAGATTTTATTCATGCTAACAAATTATAGTACAATGATATCATTTTTATTTGGCATTATAATCGTATATCCGTATATACATGGTTATAATATATTTATATCTATAATTTTTGGCATACCTAATGTAATAAACCTGACACTATCTTCGCGATTTAGCCCGGTGATTACTGTCTGGTTGCTCGTATATTTTTATCTTAATGGATTATATTTAAAGTTTAAACTTAAACTGTGTAATAATAATATCAGAAATATTTGTAGATTGAATAGAAACATCAAAGCTATTAGTATTACAACGTGAACGGCTGGTGCTGCACGTTTCTAGCCGCCGTTGCGCCTATAGTGCGAGTGTAAGGGGAGTAGCGGCACTATATACTTACCGTGGTAGTTATACTGTTTACCGCGGTGTTTGCCAAACTTGGCATACAGTTGAGCGCTTCAGTGGCCGTACCCGCAGTCCAGACGTTTGTTGCACACAATTCAAGTTAATTAGCACAAATTAATAATAGAAACAATAGGGTTTAGATAAACACATTTATTAGAAATACAAAAGTCTACTAATAGGTTACATAAAATTATGATTAAACACAAAGAGTATAGACATTCAGTCTTTAGGGCAAAACATAGGGAAAAGATTGCGTTAGCTTTAAATATACGCTATGGAAAACTAACTGATCTATAAGTAAAGAATAGCATAGAGAGCGGCCAAACTCTATGCAAACTAGAAGTGAAAGTCTAGAGCTAAGAGCTGAGACAGAGAACTGGAGAGAAAAGGCAAAAAGGCCCCGAGTTTGCGACGCGCACTCCGTTATATACCGGATGGGCGGCGCACTCGGATGGGCTGTTCCTAGTAACAGGCAGTCTTCGCCTATTGGCTAACCGTGGTATAAACCGTGGTTAACACTAGGTTACCGCGGTCAATACGACAGTTACCATATAGAAAACCGTGGTTAATACGGCGTTATGCTGTAGTATTATGCGAGTAATGCGTGAATTGAATGCAATCTATAGAGAGATAAACGACTATAACATCACTTATTGGTCAAAATACTTGTTGACCGTCTGGTTATTTATCGGTACCATGTGCATTTTTGCAATATATGCCATCGTATTTGAAAATGTTAACTGGTTTAACCGGGTCCTACTAATATATCCATTTCTACAATTTCTTATTCCATTTGTGTGTACACTGTATATTTCTTCCGCAGTTAATTATGAAGCAAAATTATCGTATAGATTATTAAATATTTTATATATTAAATATTGTCATGCAAGTCCAACAATATTGCAAAAATGCTATTATTATAATTTTAAAGTTAAAGTATATAGTACATCTATTTAATTAATAATTATATTTGTTGGATTAATTCTGTTTTATCATGTTTAGTTTTCGTCATTTATAGAACGTTTGGGCCGAATGCGGGTTGGATTCTTGTGTTGGAAATTATTCATTGTTAATTACTTTCGCTGTTATGAAGTATAAACTTTGTTGCATATTATAATCTAAATATTATGTAGAATAATTTTTTAATGTTTTAAATAGATACTCTCGTTTTTGGCGTTGGCATTCTTATAAATAATTGATATGTCATATCAAAATAATTAATTACAAAATATTATTGTAATAGTTTTATTGTATTTAGTATTATTGTAATTCATTTATAACCGTTATTATCATGCATACATTATGCATTTTGTACTGTCTATTAAATAAATATATACATTACAGTTAAATAAACTTTGATTATATTTTTAACCAATTATTTATGAATAATTAAGCTAGTTTATAAATTTCATAAATACAAATATTGACTTATATTTAAAATATACAGGTAGTTTTATATTATTTAACATTAGTTTAAAAATAATTATTAGACTATCAAGCAAATAAAGTTTAATATTTCACATAAATATAAATGTTAAAAATAGACAATAGTCATAATGATTAATTTATAATAAATTAAATAATTATATAGTTGATTAATTATTAAAAACATTATAATTCCAAGTTGAAATAATTCAAAGTAAAATGAGCATAAGCAGCTATAAATTGACGAATAATAATAATATAAACAAATATTTAAGTAAGGCGATATTTTTACTGTTTTATTATAAACAGAAATAAACAAATTAAATATTAATAAAAACGAATTTATTAAATTTCATTTATTTGTATTTAAGAATTTATTATCATATTTAAAAGTTAATTTTTATAATATACAACAGACATTATTATATACGATGAACATTCTCTCTAATTTGATTTAAACTATATGTGCATTTTATATTAAATTATAATACCATTTATTAATATTAATAAATATTTGCCTTATAATTAAATTAGTTAATTAGCAATTAATAGAAAATAATCGAATAAATTCATATTATACTTATTAACTATTTAATAGTTGTAAATATTTAATTTTAGTAATTATAATATTATTAATTTTAAAAAATAATTAAACATTTATGTATTTATCAAATAAAATTTTGCCATATTTTTCAATAATTATTTAGTTGAAATTTCAATTATTTTCAAGAATAGACAACTCAAAAATACAATTATCTAAATTATAATATAAATATCAATAATTATTATAATTAAATTTAATAAATATATAATATAATATACATACTTCATAGCATCGATAATAATCAATAATGAACATGCTATAGCAGGAAAACCCAAGTTTTTTCATAGCTATTCGTTCAATTACTAAAAGGATCTGCAGTGTAATCATAACAAATTTAAGTGTTTATTAAATATATATTTTAAAAAATTATTTAAATACCTTAAAATTTCGAAATAACAATTGCTTATGTTTGCGTGTTTTTAATTTATATAATCTTGAAAATTTCGATCGCATAATAAACAAGTTATTCATTGATTGATACATTAGTTTCTCTCGAAGGTTCACCGAAGAAGCCGTGAATATAACAAATAAGAAAATAATTGTCAAAATAATTATAAAATAACCCAGGACAAACGAAAACATTAATGGTATTTCTCGGAATATCAATGTAAATAATGTCAAAATATTAATCACGCCAATTGTTAACCAAAATAATAATAAATATTTTGACCAAAATGTTACATTATATTCATTAATTTCGTTGTAAACTGCATTGAGACGATGAGTAAATTGCAATTTTTGCCATGCTAATTGCCGCCTGTTTTCATTCTTCGCATTGTTTAATTGTTTGATCTTGATAAGTATATATCTGCATAATATATAAAAGTATAGTAATTGATACAAAAGTATATTTGTATAATGATAAGCCAATATGCTGAGATGTATAAAGTTAGGAATTATAAACACGATAATTTCAATAATACTTCGCTCGAAAACAGCCGGAAAAAAATAAATTATAAAATTACCAAGTAAAACAATTACTGTATTAACATAAGGAAATATTCTAGAAATTATCTTGATTATTTTAGCAAGTTTACGCGTTTCGCGCACGTCTGTTAAGCCGACATCACGCGGCGGTAGTAAACCCGCCATAACTTTAAAAACTACGAGAAATGTCGGGTTTATTGCATTTCTGTAGTTATAGTAATATATGAGTTGCGAACCAATTATGAAAAGCGCCGTCAAAATGGCTCCCAAACTAATTTCGCGTCGCATTCGATAGTAATGAGTAAAGTCGGCCGTAATTACTAATAAATATGAACTATCATTTTCTACCATTGCAATTATGGCGAATTTTACCAGAGATATTAATGCTATAATAAAAATAACAATAGGATAATTCAACCAGGTTCTTTGTTCAATTGAGCCATCGCTTTGATTTGCCATGTGTAAACCAATTAGGTAGAGACGATTGTTCGCTGATTTTGTAATTAAGCTTGTTGGCAAACACTTATTAGATGCCATTCTATTTTCTAATATGTTCTAATATATTCCAACAAGCTACGAATTTTAAATAATTGTAATATTTTTATTTCTGTTTAAATCGAGCTAAGTTTAGAATACGACTATTTTAAAAATTAAGTATCATGATTTATGATTCATGATTAATTGTTTTTTTTTGCTTTATAAGTTGACTATTTATTGCTCAGCATAATTATTCATGACTAGAAATAATGCAAATATAATAAAACTCAATCATTTTACAATTTGTTTTGTTTCGTAATTTTTTATTTGTAAGACACAAAGTATATAGTGTAATGATAAATTTGCATTTTAACAGACTAAATAAATTATAATAAATAAAATTTAAACAAGTAACAAAATGTTTGTTTAATGTTATAATTAAATGCTTGCTTAATTTGTTTGCAAATTTCCTTTCTACCGTAATAATTGCTTAAAATATTAAATCTAAATATTATATATTTTATTTTTAAAAATAATTTATGTTGTAATATGATTTATTACATATTTAATTTTTAAAATAATTTATACTGTAACATGATTTATTATGTATTTTATTTTTAATAGGCCAACGACAGTAGGTAATGTAGCGCACTTTATACGCCCCTATCATTCCGGCGACATTAACCATGATAGATACAAATACAAAAAGATAGGAATAGTCTTTAATTTTATCTAAATTAAATGTAAAAATTTTATATAATTTTCATTATATTTATTAATATTAATAAATGTTTGCCATTAAAAATAATTTAATTGAACAGCAATTGATTGCAAATTAATTCATTCATTTAGTTATTAATAATAATAATAGATATTTGTTAGTTAATTTTAATAGTTATTATATTCTTGATTAATAAAAATATTTCAACATTTATAAACTTTATTTATCAAATAAAAGTTTATTTAATTATTTAGTTAAAATAATTGCCAAGTTATTACTAAATTATTTTGTTGACATATCTATTATTATCAGGAATATTGAACTCAGAAATACAATTACCTAAAATATTAATATAAAAATCAATAACAAGTAAAATTTAAGTGAGTAAATATGTAATTAAATTTACAAACTTCATAGCATTTATAATAATCAATAATAAACAGGGTATGGCAGGAAAAACCAAGTTTTTTCACAGCTATTCGTTCAATTACTAAAAGCATCTGCAGTGTAATCATAATAAATTTTAGTGTTTATTAAATATATATTTATAGATATTATTTAAATGCCTTAAAATTTCGAAATAACAATTGCTTATTTTTGCGTGTTTTAAAGTTATATAAGCTTAAAAATTTCGATCGCATAATAAACAAGTTATTTATTGATTGATACATTCGCTTTTCTCTAATATTCACTGACGAAACCGTAAATATAACAAATAAGAAAAAAATTGCTAAAAGAATTATAACATAAACCAGGATTAACGCATATATCAATGGTATTTCTCGAAATATCAATGTAAATAATGTCAAATTAATAAGCAAGCCAATTGTTAACCAAAATATAAATAAAAATTTCGACCAATATGTTACATTATATTCATCAATTTCGTTGTAAAGTGCATTAAGACAATGAGTAAATTGCAATTTCTGCCATGCTAATTGCCACCTGTTTTCATCCTGTACATTTTTTAATTGTTTGATCTTGACAATAAAATATCTACATAATATATAAAAATATAGTACTTGATACAAAATTATGTTGTAGAAATGATAAATCATTATACAGATAAGTATAGTGTTGGGAATTATAAACATGATAATTTCAATAAAACTTCGCTCAGGAACAGTTGGAAGGCAACAAATAATTAAAGTACAAAGTGGACCCATTACTCGATTAGTATAAGGTAATATTCTAGAAATTATCTTGGTTATTTTGACAAGTTTCAGCGTTTCGCGCACGTCTGTTAAGCCGACATCACTCGGCGAACGCAAACCCGCCATCACTTCAAACACTGCGAGAAATGTAGGTTTGACTCCAATTCTGTAGTTATAGTAATATATTATTTGCGAACAAATGATAAGAATTGCCGCCAATATAGCATTTAAACAAATTTCGCGTCGCATTCGAAAGTAATGCGTAAAGTCGGCCGTAATTACTAATATATATGAGCTATCATGTTCTACCATTGCAATTATGGTGAATTTTACCAGATTTGTTAATGCTACAATAAAAATAACAAGAGGATAATTCAACCAGTTTCTTTTTTCAATTGAGTCATCGCTTTGATTTGCCATGTGCAAACCAACTAGATAGAGACGATTGTTTGCTGATTTTGTAATTATGCTTGTTGGCAAGCACTTATTAGATTCCATTTTATTTTTTATTATGCACTAATCTATTCAACAAGCTACGAATTTTTAATAATTTCAATATTTTTATTTCTTATTTAGTCGAGCTAAATTTAGAAAAAAAAGACTTATTTAGATATTAAGTAATATAATAAATTGCTTTATTTGTTTAAAATTTCATCATTATAATGATTAATTATCAATGCTTTTATTTTAAATGAGACAATAAATATAATGATTTAAACTAATATATTTATATTAAACAGAATTTATATATATATTTCAAAATATGTTTTTCAAAAACTATAATCAATAACTTTAGTTTATGATTAATTGTTAAGCTTAATTATCCATGACTAAATCAAATATAAATATAGTAAAAATCGATTAATCATTTTATTTATTTTGTTTTGTAATTTTCTATTAGAGAGACAAATTATATTTGCGTAAGTGTAAACTTGTGATTTTTATAACAAATATAACAGACTAAGTTATAATTACTATCTCAATATATCAATCAATTTACGAAATAATTGATATAAAGTTATATTATATATTTTAAATTACAATTAATTTTTTCATATTTATTTTAAATTAGATCTATTAACAATAATTTTTAAACTTTATACTCATTTGATAAATAAATTTGTAAAATATTTATAACATTTATATCAATAATCTCTTGTTTGATTTACACTGTGTATAAGTTGAATATATTTTTATGAATCAATAATAAATTATAATATTAAAACTTTACACAGATTAAATATTAAAGAAAGATAAGCTTGAGCAAAAAAAAATAGAGCGATATATTGACATTGTAGTTATAATATATAAGTTTTAAAAATGCTTAGTTTAATAAAAATTACTAAATATTTGTTTAATTTGTTTGTAAAATAACAAAATAAGTAGTTTATAATAGATGAATACTTCAGTTTACATAAAAAAAACACACATAAAATAATAAAAGACTCTAAACTTTAAATAAGTTGAACTTGCTAAAACAACAGCCACACGCTTAAAGAGAGTACGTGTAAGCGTAAGTTGCGGCAAAGACTTGTAGATTTGTCGTATAATTATGTATGCTATATATTATATGAAAAGTATAATGTAATCTCATTTGCGGCGCTTTTGATGATCTTGGCAATTGCTCTTGCCATATTGCGATTAGAAGTAAACCAAAACAATCATTTGTATTTTTATATAATATTGTAGGAGTCTAAATTATTCATGATTATTGTGTTTGTAAATTTCCTAGAATTTGTTACTAAAAAGTTTATCGGCTAGTCATGTATTGACTATTGCTTATGTATTGCTTATGTATTGTTTAATAATAATTCGTTAAAATCTAAATATTACCAGTGCTGTCGAGGGACCAGAGATAACCAGAGACCAGTGCTGTCGAGGAAAACCATCTTCTCGTTGTAGTAGCCAGTGATGGTGTCAGTGCATATGTAGACGCGACGCATAGCGGCGACGATCGGTGAGATGGTGACGGTTCCGAATCGCTGGATGAGTTTGGCGCGGCATTCAATCCACATAACGTTTGCGATGTTGCCAGCGATCTCGTCGGCGTAAAACTCAAGCGCATCTCCGGTGAGATATCCACGCAATTTGGTCGCTTTCTATTGGTTGGTGGCCAATGCGAGTTCGACGATAACGGTCTCGAAGAGATTCAACCACTTGTTGATCGGAATCTTGTCCTCTCCAGAGTAGAACTTAAGCTTGGGATCGCGAGCCATGGCGTTAAGAGGTGCGTGAGCTGCTGCGACGACGAGGTTGTTCGGACCGTTGGTGTAATCCGCTGGTTCGTCGAAGAAGTTGTGAGGCAGCGGATCCAGTGGTGCACCGGGATATCGATGCAATGAATGGGCGTTGAAGTTCTGGTTGTAGAACTTCTCGTTCTGGTTTGGGTCTGCGTCCGTTGTGTGAATGCGATGTCGTACGGCGATGTCGTAGTTCTGCGCAGTGGACTACGGGTACGGCTATGACGAGACGCGATGTGATTGGTGTGCGGAGCAACTGATGCCAATCGAATGGGTGGACCGATGGCCAACTTCTGGGCGGTCGCTGGTGACCAACAATGTCGTTTGCAATGCTGGCTATTGTGAGAAACGAAACGCAAAACAAAACAACTAATGAGATCGTTTTGCAGCGAAAACTGAGCACAAAGATCCAGTAAACGGTATATGTCGCCCGGATAGCAGAATGAATACACGCTGATAGTTTGGCCAGACGAATGGTGTATTGCCGCAAGAGCGACCAGCAGCGCTAAATCGGTTTGAGAGAACGGGTTAGTACGGCGAGAGTGATGTCGCACCAACACGTCTTTCGAAACACTGCGGTAGCAAAGTCGAGGCGGTCAGTACTGGTCGTCGATGGTGACCAAAGCAATTCGGTACGTCAATCGATGAGTGCGGACGTGTTGTGTCCCAATGGATGGGATGCCGGTGTTGCGCGTGTAGTGAAGATTCGTTAGTTGACCGGATTCGGCAGTGTAGGAACTCTGACCAAAATCCTACCGACTGCGCCAAGTTGTGACGTGCGGTTTTTGAGGCCGCGCGCAACAAACAAATGATTAGAGTCAACGCTAGGTGTCAACGCCGGTGAGGGTCTGATGAGACCAATGTTACGCTAACTAGAGCTCCAGAACTAGTAGCGGATCCAGATGTGTAGACAGAACGGTAGGACTCGATGGTGATGGGCTCGGGTTGGTAGAGGTGCTGGTGCACCGCGATAGACAATTATCGGCGGTTTGCCGCAGTATCGCAATGGTATGCGTGAGCGGAGTCCACGTGCAAAGAGTTAGAGTAGAGATGTGTGCAGGGATAGGGTTCGCAGCGGTTATGTCTCACAGTGCTCGCGCAGTGAACGATAAGCACAGCTCGACGGCTGAAGGTTACACCAGAACAGGTATAACTCAAAGATGGCGGTGAAATGAGAAGCACAACAGTTTACGTCACAATATAACTCTACTTTATTGTTCTACTCTTGGCAGAGAGATGTGCTCTGCTTGGTGTCTACATTCTGAATGAATACAAAGGGAGACGTGTCTTGTCTTTTATACATGTTTACATGAGAGGGAAAAAACCTTAGAAAACACTAGAATAGTCATGTGTAAAGTACAAGTATAAGAGACATATGAGACAAGCATTTTAGGCGACATCTGTCGGTTGCGCGTCATTTGTCGATGAGTTGAGAGTCGACTTGAGTGTGCGATGACTGGCGATATGCGCTTATCGTAGGTCACCGATAAATGGCGTTGTGAGACTCGGCTCAATATTATTAGACCGTGGATATTGATGGAATGTTTTAGCATACGCATAGAATCTGGGTCTTGACATAAATTAATAAGTAATTTCATAATTAATTGTGATAATTAATAGCTATTTATTAGTTGCTAAAAACTAATTTTAGTAGTTATTAAATTCTTAATTAATAAAAATGTTTAAACATTTATGTATTTACCAAAAAATATTTTGGCAAACTATTAATTAATAATTTAGTTGAAATGTCCATTATAATCAGGAATATCAAACTCACAAATACAATTATCTAAAATGTTAATATATTAATAGAATTATAGTATGTTTTGTCAATAACAATTATAATTAAATAAAGATAATATATAAAATAAATTACAAACTTGATAGCATTGATAATAATCAACAATGAAGATGGTATAGCACAAAAACCTGAGTTTGTTTAAAGCTAATCGTGCAATTACCAAAAGCATCTTCATAAAAAATCATAGTCAATTTGGCCACCTCGGACAACCGGTCCGGCTCGCGCAAGCATTCGCGCAAAAAACACCGTTTTATTTGCATAGCCGCACTAGTTATTTGATTTGAATAACTACTAATTTAATGGTAAATTTTAGTAATTCAGCATATATTATTTAATTAATAATAAATAGCAATTATTTAAAACTAAAATAACATATAATGATAATTTAAAACTAATAAATTGTGTCAATTTTTTTAAAAATTTATAAAATCTTATATTTACAACGGAGATTTGGGTATTAAGTTTACAATTTACTATGTAGTAAATCATAGGTCTGATACAGAAGATAATTAATATGCTAATTTATTAATTTAATATTTACTCTTAATTAATCAATAATAATAATAGGCTTAAAAGTATATTTACACTTATTAATTACCAATTAAACAAAATAAATTCAAAATCAACAGATTTATAAAGCAAAACATAAGGTAGATTTGTTAAATCTAAGTAATATATTTAATAATTTGTATTTTAAGTATCTAAATATTATTTTATATAGTTATAATATATTATAAATATCAAAGTAAATAAATAAGCATATAAATTATCATCTGGATCAGATCTGTGATTCACTCCATGGTAAATTTTAGGCCAAATATCGAAACTTCCGTTGTAAATAAAAAATTATATAAATTTTTAAATAATTGACAAAATTTATTATTTTAAATTATCATTATATGTTATTTTAGTTTTAAATAATTGCTATTTATTATTAATTAAATAATATATGCTGAATTACTAAAATTTACCATTAAATTAGTAGTTATTCAAATCAAATAACTAGTGCGGCTATGCAAATAAAACGGTGTTTTTTGCGCGAATGCTTGCGCGAGCCGGACCGGTTGTCCGAGGTGGCCAAATTTACTATGATTTAACCATCATTAGTTGGGCAACATTGAATATAAATTTAAACGAGGTAACTCAACAAGGTAAATTTTTATTCTAAAAAATGTTACTGCGGCTATACAATTGAAACGGGGTGTAGTAAATGTTTTATTTATAATAATGCTAATTTCAACATTTCTATTTTGTGTAAAGTTGTGCTAAGTATAGCATAAATCTAAATAAAATATTAAGTAATATAATAATTGCTATATTTGATTTATACAAATATAATAAACTTTATTAATTTGCGTTGTTTCATAATTGTCTGTTTTATATAAATAAAGTATATTACGTGAATGTTAACTTTTAATGATCAATATAATAAATAAAATAAAATATATTAATTATAATAGTTATAAAATTAACAAAATAGTTTATTAAAACAAAATTTATTTATTCATATTTAGCTTATTTATATCTATTAATATTAGTAAATATTAATTAATTATGAATAATATTAATTTGCTTCATAATATTGTTAACGTTAACATAGACGCTAATTAGAAATAATATAAATTAAAAACATTTACTTATTGAGTGAGGGAACTGTCCTTCGTAATTTCAATTAAATTTAGTATCGAGTTAAAGCTAGAATTGGCCATAAAATGATCCGTGAAAATTTAGCGCAAATAGCGGTCAGATACTATGCGCGCTTTGTATTTAATAACATTAATACTGCTATACTATATAACTGTGTAGTGTATTACTATACAATTAGATGCAAAGCGCGCAGCTTCTGACCTCTGTTTACTGGCACCAAACTATCCATTCGCCGCTTAATTGTTCAGTATAATTTTATGGCCACTTTTAGCTTTAACTCAATACCAAATTCAATTGAAATTACAAAGGACAGTTCCCTCACTCAATAAGTAAATGCTAGCATTGAGTTTACATTACATTAGTCATAATCGAAAAATCAGTTATTACTAATGTGGTAGTTTAGAATAGTGTACTATTGATATTTGCTATAGATTTATGTTCAGGGGTTGAATAAATGCTTTAATTATTAATTATTTACTAAAATTATATATAATAATAGCAAATTTTGTATGCAGACATCTCAGGATTTAGCAATCTGATTGTAACAATAAATATATTAAATTAAATAGTAATTTATATTTTACAAAATTTATATTCAAACCTTTAATACAGCTAGTATAGTTTAGTCAAAAACTATATGGTCAGCAAATCTTCCATTATAATTGTGATTGTGACTTTTGATAAGTTATAATAAATAAGTCTCAAAAAAGTAACAAAATGCTTAGTTTAATAATATTTTACATTAAATAATTGGTTAATTTATTTGCAAAATAACTTTCTACCGCATTTATTGCACAAAAATATTTAATCTTTAAAAATATATTTTAATTTTAAAAATTATTTATATTGTAATATAATTTATTATATATTTTATTTTTTAAAATAATTTATACTGTAATATAATTTATTATATATTTTATTTTTAAAAATAATTTATACAGTAATATAATTTATTATGTATTTTATTTTTAAAAATATTTTACACCATAATATGATTAATTATATATTTTATTTGATAAATATATTTTATTATATAATTTATAATTATTTTGTTTTGTACAGTAATATGATTTATTATATATTTTATTTCAATAAATAATTTACACTGTAATATGATTAATTATATATTTCATTTAAAAAATGATTTGAAAAAATAGTTAATAATTATATTATAAATGAACTCAAATCGACAAATTAATGATATATTCTAACAAGTATTTTGATTGGAGCCTAACATATAACTAATACATTGCTTTCAATCAAAAGAGTAGTTAAACATTTTAATTAAATAAGTCGTATTGTGTTTCACAAATGTTGAAACAGTATACACTGCATGACAAAATTAATTACGTGAATTGTTATAAAAATTTAATTATGGTCTGGCCCAATCTTACATTAATAAGGAGGTGAATTGTTCCCTGATATTTGTAAAAGAATAAGCCACATTATAAATACTGCACAAATAGTTATAATAAAATGAAATACTACTAACTGAAATATATAGATTAAATATTATTAAAATGGATAATGTTATTATATTCTAATATTTATTTTGTGAAAATATAAGAATAGACTTTAATTTTTTCTAAACTATGTGTAAAAATTGTGTATATTGAATTGTAATGCTATTTATTTACATTATTAAATTTTTGAACAAATATTATTTAGTTAAACAACAATTAATAGCAAATAATCGAATAAATCCATTTATCCTATTTATTATTAATAAAATAAATAGTTACATACACTATAAGAAGTTTTAAAATACTAATTTTGTGGTGAGTATTTAATTCAACGTCGAGCATAATTTTATAATTGTGTATTTATTAAGCAAAATTTAACAAATTATCAATTGGTTATTCAGTTAAAATTTCAATTATCTTTAGGAATAACATACTAAGTAAAGCAATTATCTGAAATGTTAATATGAAAATCAATATTTAGCTAAAATAAATATATAATTTAATTTACAAACTTTATAAGATTGAAAATAATCAAAGATGAACAGGGTATGGCACGAAAACCCAAGTTTGTTTAGAGCGATTCGTTCAATTACTAAAAGCATCTACAGTATGATTATAATAAATTTCATTAAAATTAATTATATATGATTAACAATATTAACCATACCTTGAAATTTTGAAATAACAATTGTTTATGTTTTCGTATTTTAAAATTCTGTAAGCTTGAAAATTTATAGCGCATAATAAGCAAGTTATTCATTGATTGATACATAAGCTTTTCTCTAGCATTCACTGACGAAGCCGTGAATATAACAAATAAGTAATTAATTATTTCAAGAATTACGCCATAACCTATTACTATTGCGTATATAAATGGTAATGGCCGATATAATACTGTAAATAATTGCAAGGTAGTAAGCAGGCCAAATATTAACCAAAATAACATTAAAAAGTTCGACCAAAATGTTACATTATACTCATCAATTTCGTTATATAGTGCATTGAGAAGTTGAGTAAACTGTAATTTTTGCCATGCTAATCGCCACCTGTTTTCAATCTGATCTTTCTTAAATTGTTTTATCTTGATTAATAAATACCTGCATAATATATAAAAGTATAGTACTTGATAGTAAAATATATTTACAAAATAATAAACCATTATAGAGAGAAGTATAGAGTTTGGAATTATAAACATGATAATTTCAACAATACTACGTTCGAAAATAGCCGGAAACCAACATACTATAAAAGCCACAAGTGGACTAATGAATTTATTAAAATAATGTGATAATTCAAACAATTTCTTGGTTATTTTAGCAAGTTTACGCGTTTTGCGAATGTCCGTTAAGCCGACATCACTCGGCGGCCGCAAACCCGCCATCACTTCAAACACTGCAAGAAATGTCGGTTTTACGCCATTTCTGTAGTTATAGTAATATATTAATTGCAAACCAATGGTCAGTATTGACGCCAAAATAAAAGTTAAACTAATTTCGCGTCGCATTCGAAAGTAATGCGTAAAGTCGGCCGTAATTACTAATATATAAGAGTTATCATGTTCAACCATTGCAATTATGACAAATTTTACTACAGTTAATAATTGTAAAATAAAAATAAGAGGAGGATAATTCAACCAGATTCTATTTTCAAGTGAATCATCGCTTTGATTTGGCATGTGCAAACCAATTAAAAAGAGACGATTGTTTGCTGATTTTGTAATTAAGTTTGTTGGCAAACACTTATTAGATGCCATTCTAGTTTCGATTATGCACGAATATATTCTAACAAGCTACGAACGTTAAAATAATTTCAATAATTTTGTTTCATATTAAGTCGAGCTAAGTTAAGAATAAAACTACAGTATTGTAAAGATTAAGTAATATAATTAATTGCTTTATTTGTTTAAAATTTCATAATTATAATGATTAATATTCAATGCTTTTAGTATAAATGCGACCATTCATTAAACTAAAATTAAAAATAATATATTAATAATTACATATATGTCAATAATTTTAGTGTACTATTTATTGCTCAGCATAATTATCCATGACTCAATGAATTGCAGCCATAGTAAAATTCAATTAATCATTATATAATTTGTTTTGGTTTGTAATATTTTTTATTAGAGAGAAATAAAATATATTGCATAAAGATAAACTTGATATTTTCTTAAAAATATAACAAACCAGATAAGCTTTATAATAGTAACAAAATGCATAATTTAATAATATTATTAAATGATTGCTTAATTTATTTGCAAAATAACTTTCTACCACAATAATTGCTAAAAATATTTTATCTTAAAATTATATAATAAAGTGTTCAATCGATTCCTAACGGCGTAGAAGTAGAACTGTTCTAAAACTACTAAAGATAACTTAATGCGGTAAAATGCATTTAATGCATTTATTTCCGCGTTGTTTGTGACATAAATAATGTTAAGGTCAAGTGTTACTAACACAATTATTTTGAAATGTTTGCTGACCCCATATCTCCTGACTAAAGTAGATATAACAAACATATAGAAACACTGGTTGTTTACAAGAAATAGAGGTTTAAAACCATTTTAGATCATTTTAGACCAAAATCTTTAAAATAAGATTGCTAAATCCAAAGTTATAAGCGTGCAAAGTTAACCAATTTTGTTACTTTTTGATAATTTTTACTATTTGTTTTCAAATTTAATCCATTATTTTGAACAATTAAAAATTGACAATTTACTAAAGTTTGCATGCTTATAAATTTGGATTTAGCAATCCGATTTTAATGATTTTGGTCGTAAATTAAACTTCCATTTATTTTTAACAAAAATAGTTTATAAATTTTTGCTCTATCTACTATAATTTAGTCAGGAAATATGATGTCAGTAAACCATTTAAAATTATGGTATTAGTAACATTTGATCTTAACATTTTTTATGTCACAAACCACGTGGAAATTAATGCATCAAATGCTGTATACCGCATTAAATTATCTCTAGCAGTTTTAGGACTGTTTTAATTCTACGCCATTTGGAATCGATTGAACATCTTATTACATATTTTATAATAGTTTATACTGTAATATAATTTATTATTTATTTTATTTTGAATAATAATTTGCACTGTAAGGTGATTTATTATATTTTATATTGAGAAATAATGTATGTTGTAATATGATTTATTATGTATAATATTTAGATAAATAATTTATATTTTAGTATTATTTATTATATATTTTATGTTGAAACATAATTTACACTATTTTTGCTACAATACACTACAATAATTTTGCTAAATATTGATTTTCATATTAACATTTCAGATAATTGCTTTACTTAGTATGTTATTCCTAAAGATAATTGAAATTTCAACTGAATAACCAATTGATAATTTGTTAAAATTTGCTTAATAAATACACAACTATACAATTACCATATCATTTATTATGTATTTTATTTTAAACAAGACTGCCCAGTATGACGTTAATACCTTTGATACCAAGTCCCTAATTTATAGCCTGTTTTAATCATTTATTTATTAAGAATATACTTTAAGATTAATTAAGTTTGACCACTTATATATATTACAGCTCAATACATACTAAAGCTATACAAAAACTTCACAGATGCGCAAGTAAGGGATACAAAATCTTCACAGACGCGCAAGTAAGGGATACAAAAACTTCACAGACGCGCAAGTAAGGGATACAAAAACTTCACAGATGCGAAAGTAAACTATACAAAAACTTCACAGATGCACAAGTAAGGGATACATAAACTTCACAGATGCGCAAGTATACGTTTTAAAATTTACTTGCACCTCCTTCACAATTGAGCATAATCATTTATTAAGCAGAGATTAATATTTGTGGCCAAGCCATTTTAATGCAACTTCCCATACCACATATTAATTGTTGTACAATCCTCAATATCAGCTCGTTGAAAGTCACCCATCATTAAGCATGATTAACATTAGTGATCAGCCAAGCCATCTTAATGCAAATTCCCATACCACACATTAATTGTTGTACAACTCTCAATGTCAAGTGCTGTGCTAAGTTCTCTTAATGCAATTTCCCATACCATATATTAATTGTTATACAATCCTTAATATTAGTCCGTTTACACTCATTTATCATATACCTAAATTAATATTAGTGCTGAGCCAAGCCATCTCAATGCAACTTCCCATACAACATATTAATTGTCGTACTATCCTCAATATTAGCTCGTTAATGCCATCGTTGATCCATTTGTAAGCTATCTCAAATTGGCGCGCTATTAATATAACGCTAAAAATGTGCATTTTTACAATGCTCCCCCTAAGCACACCAGCCGTCCAATCCACTAGTCCAATGCATTTTTTATGGCAGTATACACTCTTTTAAAACACATACACCATAAAAACGCCCATAACAATACATTTTCACACTATTTTGCCATATTAAACGCTGCTTTTCATGCACCTCCATACGCCAAATGGCTTATTTTTTATATTAACACTACAATGTTTATACTTGCAGTAACTTGTGTTGAAATTATAAAAAACAAAATTTTAATTATTATTAACCTGCAAAACCGCACTGAAAGTACATATTTTTTCGTTTTTAGTGCAAATATAAAAACCTATGCCACACAAAAAACGAAATTTTAATCACGCTGGTGGTATAAAATGTTTGACTCACTGTGTTAATAGTATAAAGAGCCTCTCTATTAACAGCGAAATTTTCCCCGCTAATCAAATAGATATCAACGGGTTACCTGGGTGGGTGGGTGGGGTGGGTGGGATAAGATTGAATATATATATACCTTTTCTTTGCTAGCAATCTAAGGTATTGAAAATAATTTATACTGTAATATTATTTATTATATATTTTATTTTGAAAAATAATTTAACTGTAATATTATATGATAAAGTCAAATATGGTAAAGTCAAATATGATAAAGTCGAATATGATAAAGTCGAATATGATAGTCAAATATGATAGTCGAATATGATAGTCAAATATGATAGTCGAATATGATAAAGTGGAATAAGATAAAATCAAATATGATAAAGTCAAATATGATAAAGTTGAATATGATAGTCAAATATGATAGTCGAATATGATAAAGTCAAATATGATAAAGTCAAATATGATAGTCAAATATGATAAAGTCGAATATGATAAAGTCAAATATGATAAAGTCAAATATGATAAAGTTAAATATGATAGTCAAATATGATAAAGTCGAATATGATAAAATCAAATATGATAAAGTCAAATATGATAGTAAAATATGATAAAGTCGAATATGATAAAATCCAATATGATAAAGTCCAATATGATAAAGTCAAATATGATAAAGTCAAATATGATAAAGTCAAATATGATAAAGTCGAATAAGATAGTCGAATATGATAAAGTCGAATATGATAAAGTCGAATAAGATAGTCGAATATGATAAAGTCCAATATGATAAAGTCAAATATGATAAAGTCGAATAAGATAAAGTCGAATATGATAAAGTCAAATATGATAAAGTCGAATATAATAAAGTCGAATAAGATAAAGTCGAATAAGATAAAGTCAAATATGATAAAGTCGAATATGATAAAGACGAATATGATAAAGTCGAATATGATAAAGTCGAATATGATAGTCAAATATGATAAAGTCGAATATGATAAAGTCAAATATGATAAAGTCAAATATGATAAAGTCGAATATGATAAAGTCGAATATGATAAAGTCGAATATGATAAAGTCAAATATGATAAAGTAAAATATGATAAAGTTAAATATGATAAAGTCAAATATGATAAAGTCAAATATGATAGTCAAATATGATAAAGTCGAATATGATATAGTCAAATATGATAAAGCCAAATATGATAAAGTCAAATATGATAAAGTCAAATATGATAATATCAAATATGATAGTCGAATATGATAAAGTCGAATATGATAACATCGAATATGATAAAGTCAAATATGATAAAGTCAAATATGATAAAGTCGAATATGATAAAGTCGAATATGATAAAGCCGAATATGATAAAGTCGAATATGATAAAATCAAATATGATAAAATCAAATATGATAAAATCAAATATGATAAAGTCAAATATGATAAAGTCAAATATGATAGTCAAATATGATAAAGTCGAATATGATAAAGTCGAATAAGATAGTCGAATATGATAAAGTCCAATATGATAAAGTCAAATATGATAAAGTCGAATAAGATAAAGTCGAATATGATAAAGTCAAATATGATAAAGTCGAATATAATAAAGTCGAATAAGATAAAGTCGAATAAGATAAAGTCAAATATGATAAAGTCGAATATGATAAAGACGAATATGATAAAGTCGAATATGATAAAGTCGAATATGATAGTCAAATATGATAAAGTCGAATATGATAAAGTCAAATATGATAAAGTCAAATATGATAAAGTCGAATATGATAAAGTCGAATATGAT
>JAQIXC010000560.1:0-23679 GCA_034697605.1 Metabelba pulverosa | reverse complement strand
ATATTAACAGCGAAATTTTCCCCGCTGTTCACAATCATAACAACGGGGTTGTGGGTGGGTGGGGTGGGGTGGGTGGGGTGGGTGGGTGGGGTCAGAGGTGAAATTATATATACCTTTTCTTTGCTTACAGCCATCAAAGCTATTAAAAAATTAGTTAGCAACAGTTTAAATAAAAATAGGCCAGAATTAAATAAATTAATATATATATATTTTTAACAACCAATAATTTAAAATATTTTTGATACATTTTTTGTAATTGTACAAACACACAATTAATATTCAAAAACTTCAAACTTTGTTGATATAGTAAATTATAAAATTAAAATGACCATTAACCATGTTACTTATTATTAATTGCGTAGCACTAGTGTAGCACTTAACCAGTATTGTCAAACGCGATGTCTCAAATGAGAATGCTTAACCACTTTTGAGAGGAATGTAGCAGGGTAATTAATTCTATTGAGCAAAACAATTAAATAACGAATATTGTTAATAATATAAACAAATTCCTGATTTACAGTACAATGTTTTATTCTAAATCCATCTCTAAAAAATTTGTGGGATTTTGCACATCTCATGTTAAATATGGTGAATGATGAATTTAAATTGCATACTATGTGAATAAAGTTTTCTGTTTTTAACTATTAAAATATCTATGTTATTTAATGTTTTTTCATTTTATTGATTTACTCTGTACCTATACATAAAACGTGATAGAATTAAATAGAGCAACATTATACAGTAATTCTATAAGCATTTTATAATTTTGAAAAACTAATTTAAAAATATTATTAATGTACATTTATCGAGAGTATAATGTTATATAAAACATACCTGTATATCAAGTAACGCACAATTAATCGTCAAACATGTGTTCTAAGCATTAACTTTCCCATAACTTACAGTAACTTAAGCTAAAAGTTTCATCACTTCTCCACTTTTATTCATGTCTTTAAATAAGTAAATAATTTTTCAATGGATTCCGATTACAAGAAATTGCGCGAAGAGTTCATCCGCGGCCACAATGGGTCGACATTTGATGAAATACTCGCCATTACGAGCGTTAATCAATTGGCGAACTTTTTACTCATTGCCGTATTATCACTCTTTCCATTCTTAACTCAACCAAAGTTTGTATTTTTGCAAATTTATCCTGACTAAAGTCAATTATATAACTAATAAATAAACAATTTGAATTTAAGCTTAAAATGGATTCGATATTTTACCGAATTTATTATAATAATAACTCCATATTTACTTTGTGTGACAGTACTATCAAGTTATATAACATTTGCTTATTTAACGATTATTGCGTTGATAATCGTATCAATAATTCTATGCATTTATCGATCACCACATATAACACTAAGAGAACTAGAATTAGCGCTAAATTCAAGCACTAATTACACAAATCGAGTGCCGTTTCTAACAAATATGATGTCCAGTCTATTACTCTATGTGTGTATTGCGATACTTGCGGTCGACTTTCGCCTATTCCCGCGCCGTTTCGCCAAAACCGAACTCTACGGCTGGAGTCTCATGGATGTAGGCGTCGGCACATTCATCGCAAACAATGCCATCTTTTCGCCCGAATCCCGATTCGCCACTCCGTCGGCCAAATATGAGCCGCTCTTTCTCTTCCGAAAGACATTGTTAGCCACTATTCCTCTGTTGGCGTTAGGCTTTCAGCGACTCATTGCCGTTAAAAGTCTTGAATATCACGAACACATCACTGAATATGGATTACATTGGAACTTCTTCTTCACACTTGCATTCACTAAAGTTTAACATTTTCTCATTTTCTAGTTTATATTTTATTATTGTTAATTAACTTAAAGAAATTTAAATAATCTTATGCATTTATAAAAATTTTATTTTATTTTTACAACATTCCTAAAAATTAATTTTAAATTAAATTAGACAAAAAATAGTAAACATTAAACATTCTATTGTTTTGTTGTTGGATAATAATTTTAATTAAAACTATAACTCAATAATAAAAATGCTACCTTGAACTCATTTCAATAATATATTTCTAGCTAGGTTAATTAGTAAAATTAATATGAAATATTATTGTATGAAATCATCCAGTAACGGTACATTTAATTAATTAATTATTACCTGTATATACTCTCATTTATTAAAAACTATTTTTAGAATAGTATCATAGCATTGCAGTTATTTCATAATAAATGTAAAATTCTTTTATAAAATTTATAGCACTTTTAAATATGAATGTGAAGTTAAATTTTATAAGTTTAGTTATTTATTATGAGTATGATGTATATTAATTTTTGATTCATATTTATTTCACATTTAGCTCTTTTCGACCACATTTTGCTGTTTGTTTAGCAAGAAAATTAATATTGGATTTTGTGGACTCGTATTGTTAGTCTTCCATCAAATCTGTTTGTCGTGCGGTTTGAGTGGATTTATACAAAACGACAATAGAATCGGTTTAATCGCTGCCAATAAAGAAGGAATTATATCATTGATGGGATACACATCACTCTATTTAATATGCGCTCAAATGGGAAAGTATATCATGAAACCCAGGTTTAAATCTAGTTATTTTCTATTCTAATTTATTAATTTATATTCAAAAAATTTTAATTAGTTTATCCTAATTTTGCTTAATTTATAAAAGAATTTTGTTATAAATTAAATAAATAAAAAATTCGATTTGCAAATAGGTGCGAAATAAAAGAATGGCTGCGAACTAGTTATCAATTACTAGTGATATCGCTCTCATTCGGTCTTCTAATGACTTTAAGCCACTATTACATCGAATCGGTTTCGCGACGAGAAGTGAACTTATCGTTCGTCTGTTGGATCACATGTCTGGTGTCGGCTATGTATGGCTTAGAGTTCTTCATTCAGGCAATCATTCACTGTCTGCAACGGTTGGGTGTCTTCGCCGGCGCCGAACAGCACACCAGTATTCTATTCGCGTCAATAGGTTTTAATACAATGTTATTATTTCTAGTGTCAAACCTTTTAACCGGTTTTGTTAACTTTACAATAGACACAATTCATTCGTCCGATTTGACTGCATTTTTGATTTTAATTGTTTACTCTTTAGTTATTTGTTTTGTTGCAGTAATTTGTTTTCGATTTCAGATTCAGCCAAAAACTTTGTTCATGCTTAAACTAAAAAGCAATTAGTTCTTCTCGGTATTGCTAATTTTTAAATTTTGAGAGAGAGCGAGAGAGAGAGAGAGAGAGAGAGAGAGAGAGAGAGAGAGAGAGAGAGAGACTAGCTAAAATATAATTCTATATACGGGTAAATAAATTATTTGAAATCTTTCCATTATTATTATTGAATACATTAGACATGTGATGTTGACAGCAATAGTTACATAATAATTTTTGTTTACAGCTTATAAGGAATAGTAAAAATAATAAATAATATTTTAAGTAACTAAATGTGTAATTTAATTTTATATTTAATTATAAAAATAAAATTATATTATATTCAATGTGTAAAAATACTTAAATATTATTTTTATATTAATATTTAGTTAGAAATAGGATTTTTACTTTATTATATTTATTATTTTTCCTGTGTAGAACAAACACATTAAATTAAAAAATATAATTAATCATTAGCTAAAAATAAATATGGGTTATAAAAAACACAATAATAATAAGACCAATGTATATATTTATTAAAAATTACCCACAACAAACATAATTATTTTTGCCATATAAGTCAAGTTTAACTCAAATAGAACTCACATTTAAATAGCTATACATTAATTAGTTTTAAAATTTGATTATCTAATAAAAAAATAATAATAACTCAAAACAACAATTAAGAAGTAACAACTAAGAATTAAAAATTTGCATAACTCCATGGAAATTTTAAACTAGCAATACTTGAACATAATAATTTAATCAAGGGTCATTAATCACAAATAGCTTAGTATATTAATCGAAAAAATTAATGTATTTTTTCGCACTTCACTGCATCGAATAGCTTACGAACGCAGAGACGCGAAGACGTAAGCAATGGAAAGCAATGAGTGTTTGCGTAAAGAATGTCAACAATAAGAGTCGTCTTTCGATGACATAAGAGTCGCTACGAGAGGAACAGCGAAATTATTGGCGACAATACGTTTGTCGCACAGAATAAGGCGAAGGCCGGTCTGATCTAAATTTGTTAATGATCAATTTCTGCCAACTCCGCTAATTCAATGTCAAAATCGGCGCTAATTTGGACATAATTTCCAAAAATATTTCTAAATTTAAATAAATAATTGCAATGATTACTTTTTAAAAATTTAAGTTTATAAAAATGCAAAACAAAATTTAAGAAGGCACTAAAATTATAAATAATTAGTTTAATCATTTATAAAATTAATAATGTATAATTTTATTATAAATTATGAAGGCAGCTAGAAAATCATATTAAAAAGCATAGTTTAAGACAGAACCATTTTGACAGTTATCTATACTTACAGTATATTAATAAATATAAAAATATTATGAATAATTTTAAAAATACAATATTTAATTAAGAAATATTTATAAAACATAAATCAAGAAGTTAGATTATATTGTAAAGTTATAATGAAAAATTAAACCCTTTCCTACATTTATTAGGAAACACCAATAATTAGCATGTTGAGATAAACTAGTTAATTCTATTGATGTCATTATCAAAAAGAGTTTTATTTTTCTTTCTCGGAAATCAGCTCCTAATTATCATCTTCTTCAAACAACATGATGAAATTTTATTTTTCCAAAAACATAATTAGTATTCTGTTTATAAAAGAGGCTTTCAATCGAATTATCGAATCCATTCTCTTCTTCACAATTGAGTTGAGAAGACAAACAACAGAAACCTTTTTACCAATTCTTCAAAACAGTTTTCACTTGTTTTCAATTCTTTCGATTGTGTTTGACGTTTGATTAAACTAGCAAGCACGATCAATAGCAAAGTAGCAAGCAACATGGCATCGCATTCGAATGAGGGCCTAATCATGTCCGAGGATATTGTCATCAGCGGAATGAGCGGCCGGTTTCCCGAATCCGATACGACCGACGAGTTTGCGAACAATCTCTACAATAATGTCGATATGATTACGAATGACAACAGACGTTGGCCGACAGGTTTGCTATAAACTTCACTTTAATTTACCAAGTTCTATTATTGTAAAGCAATTCCGCGTTTTATCAGATGCCAGTCCAATAAGTTTCTAAACAATTTAATCAGTGGCAATACCATTAACTTAAAGCTAGCTAGAGTGTATAAATACTGTATCTTCATTCTAACAAGTTCTCAATTTAAATGTGTTTAATGTACCGGTTTATTGAGAACTTTATTATCTTAATAGAAATTGCTAACAAGTTTAAATAAACGAAATAACTTTTAGTTCAAAGAATGAATGTAAGGTTACTGTTCAGTACATTAATTCTCAATAATTATTTGTTTTTCGTAATGACTGTAATGTTGACAAAGAGATAGATATTTTAATTGTGTTGTGCAATAAACATGTGGAAAAATTTGAGAAATATTTTTAAAAACTATATTTTAATAGTTTTACCAAGATAAATTAAAACTAAGTCTAAAATAAACAATTGAAATAAAATGGGTTTAAAACGTAAAACTCATACTTCATATAGAGTTGTATGGAATGAACTCACGAATGGGTAAAATCAAAGAAGTGAACAAATTTGACGGCAACTACTTCGGCATTATGTCGGGTCTGGCCGACCCGATCGACCCGCAGTCGCGAATCCTACTCGAGAACACCTACGAGGCTATCGTCGACGCGGGTACTCAACTATTGAAGTACATGTCAAACGAAAGTGACTTAACCCAAATTTATACATTGCAAAGGCATAAACCCGCAGACACTCCGCGGCACCGAAACGGGTGTCTACATCGGCTACTCGTCGTTCGGAATGCCCGACGGCATCCCCGAAGAGACTCAGCCGGACTCGCAGAACTCGATGACGGAGGCGCTGCTGTGGGTGCCCGGCCACTCCAAGTGCTTGTACGCCAACCGCATATCGTTTGTGTTCGACTTCAAGGGCCCGTCACTCATCACCGACACCGCCTGTTCCTCCAGTTTGGTCGCTCTCAACGTCGCTATGAATGACCTCCGATTAGGTATATGCCCTAACCTTGCTACAATTGGCACAACTGTAGATGTAGTCGTTTTCTAACTTAAACTTAGCTTGATGAAATCACTAAATAATTACGTATTAATAGAAATACAATATTAAAATGGAATTTGAATTATAAACTCATTAATTTAGAATTGAAACTCAAATTAACTCAAAATTATGCTTGGCTATTATTTCAAATATATTTGAAAAGTAGTAAGTGTTAGCCTGAAACAAACTATATATTTAAACTATGTAAATTTAAATACTGTTGTGAACTAAATGTAAAATGGCAAATTTGCAGTTTTTACTTATCTATTAAAATAGAAATTACAGTATTAGTCGAGCAGTTGTGGTATTTTAGATGAAATGAAACAATCTAGTTAAAACAATAAACATGCGAAATTGCAGGCAAGTGCGAGCAGGCCATCGTAGGCGGTGCACAGATCAATCTGCAGCCCTTCACGAACCACATCTTCCAGACGACGCGCCTCATATCGGCGGACGGCATCCCGAAGGTGTGGGACGCGGACGCCGACGGCTTCGTGCGCGGGGAGACCGTGTCGTGTGTGTTCCTGCAGCGCAAGTCGGCGGCCAAACGCATCTACGCCACTGTTCTCAACTCAGGCGTCAACATCGATGGCTACAAACGGATGGGTATGTTCTTCCCCTCGTCCGAGAGCCAGGAGAACCTGATGGTGAAGGTGTACAGCGACGCGAAGGTCGACCCGCGCAAAGTCAACTACTTCGAGGCGCACGCCACTGGCACCAAGGTATGGCACAATTTATACATTCTATTAGTTTTGAATCAATTTAAAAATATTCCAATCGTTTGAATTGAACGACAGGCCGGGGATCCCCAGGAAGCGAGAGCTATATACCGCGCGTTCTGCGCCCGACCCAAGCGCGAGGACACACTCGCGATCGGACTGCTCAAGAGCAACATCGGTCACGCGGAGGGCGCGTCCGGCATGTCGTCGCTCGTGAAGGTGCTGTTGGCCTACGAGAACGAATGCATTCCCGCGAACATGCATTTGAAAGCATTGAAGTCAACGATCGCGGAGTTGAGTCCGCCGTTAGTCCCGATCACTAAGAACTTCAAATACACTCCCGGTTTGGCACTAAAGAGTCGCCCAAATAGTAAACGTTTTTATTAAACAAAAACTCTTTTCCCAATAAAGGCATCGCCGGTATCAACAACTTTGGTGTGGGCGGAGTGAACGCACACGCGCTACTGGAGCCCAACTACAAGCTCGCCGACGAGAACGCACTCGTGATTGCGGACGAGATTCCCCGACTCGTCAACGTCTGCTGTCGAACCGAAGAAGCGCTCAATTATTTGTTTAATTTTATTGAACAAAATCCGCACAAAATCACCCGCGACTTCCTGGCCCTCCTGTCCGACACTATGAAGTGCGAGAGTGTTGTCAATTCGGCCGGTTTTCCGTATAGAGGTTCAGTAGCTTTCGCTAAATAATAAACTGATTGTCATTTAAATGTAATTTGAATTAAAACGATTTTATGATGTATTTTAGGCTCAATGTTCATCAAACAGTTGAAGTCAGAGTCGGATCAATTGGAATACGAATATAAGAGACAGTTCTCTCTATTCAAGGAGAAGAGCGTTCGTCCGCTTTATATCCTCTTCCCGGGACTGGGAGGACAGTGGACTGGAATGGCGAAGGCGTTGATGCCAATCAAAATATTCTCTGATAAGATCGAGGAATACCATGAAGTGCTCGAAGAGTTTGGAATCGATTTAAAACATTTACTTCTGTCGGACGACAAGGAGTCGATGGCGACGATGACCAACAAGTTCTGCGCCACTACTGCGCTCGAGTTGGCCTTATATGATGTCATCAAAGCACTCAATCTGGAGCCGAGTGGCATAATCGGCCACTCGTTCGGCGAGATTGCCTGCGCGTACGCCGACGGCTGTCTCACCGCCAAAGAGGCACTCATTACGACTTACATCAGAGGAGCGGTCACTGAAAGCGATCGTAAAATACCGAAGGGTTTGATGGCTGTGGTTGGCCTGTCGTGGGCCGAGGCTAAGAAGCTGTGCCCGAAGGGCGTGAGCGTTGTCTGCAATAACGCGAAGGACACGGTTGTCGTCTCAGGTCTGCATATCGTTCCCGAAATGTTTGGCCAAAAATATTCCCGAAATATATACTTGTTTTGAAAACTGAATAAAATGCTTGAATTTCAGGCACTTATAGCGAAACGCAGGCAATGATCGACTCGTTGAACAAGAAAGGAGTGTTCGTTCGGGCGCTCGAGAGCAGTGAAATCCCGTACCACAGCGAGTATCTGATGACTTGTGCCAAACGCATGACTGACGAGATCAAGAAACACATACCGAAGCCGAAGCTGCGGTCGAAGAAGTGGATTTCGACGGCTGTGCTCGAGGCCGACCCGAAGGAGGAGCTGCTCTACGCTTCGGCCGAGTACTTCGTGCACAACCTCATCAGTCCCGTCTACTTCCACAACAAGATCAATCACATTCCCGAAGACGCGATTGTGGTCGAGATCGGGCCGCACGGCCTGTTCGCTAAGATCATTACCCAATCACTCGAGTCGAGTACATACCTGTCGCTCATCAAACGGGACCAAAACGAGACCAATTTGGACACATTCCTCAGTTCGGTCGCCAAACTATACGAGTTGGGCCTCAACCCCGCCGTCGAGAACTTGTACCCGAAGGTCGAGTGGCCAGTGGCCCGAAACACGCAGTCGATTAGTTCGCTGTTGCGTTGGGACCACTCGGGCCACTGCAGTGTCCGCGGGTTTCCCGACTTCTGCTTCCGGACGAGTGCCTCCGATATGAACAAAACCATTTGTCTGAGCCGTTCGTTCGAGCAGTACCTCATCGATCACACCATCGACAACAACATCATCTTCCCGGCCACCGGCTTCCTGATGCTGGCCTGGCGTCAGTTGGCCGCCTATAAGGGCCGAATCTGGAACCAGATTCCCGTCATCTTCGAAGACGTGCAGTTCCGGCGCGCGGTGTTCCTCAAAGAGGACGACTCCTCCATCAGACTTAAAGTCAAACTTCACGAACAAACCGGTAATGGAATACAAATCGCATTTAAATGATATTTAGTTTTAGAAATGGACTCAAAATCTAATCCCAACTCTTGATCTGTAGGTGATTTCGTAATCCTCGAGTCGGGTAACGTGTGCTGCTTGGGTCGCATCCGAATGCTGGAGGAGAGCTCACTGTGCGTTCAGCACTGGCTGCTCGACATGAAAGAGAAGTGCAGCGAAACCGACATAACCATCGAAACGGACGCCATCTATAAAGACCTGCGAATCATGGGCTACGACTACGGCCCGCAGTTCCGCAAACTCAAGAACGTGAAGACCAATAACTTCGAGACCCTCACCGGTTCGGTCGAATGGGACGGCAATTGGATTACATTCATGGACGCGCTGTTCCAGTCAATGGCCGTCGCGATGCCGTTCCGCAAAATGCTTGTGCCGGTGATGATCAAGTCGTTGAAATGCGATCCGAAGATCCTGTTCGACGCACTCATGTCGAATAAGGTGACCGAAGAGGTGCAGGATCTCGATGAGGACCGGCTGCTCGAGGAGGTGGTCGACATTCGCAACGAGGACGAGGAGGAAGAGTCGGACGAGTACTACAAGGAGAAGAGCCAGGAGTTGATGGACAAGTATTTGGGCCAACGCTTCCATATCTACAAATCGGTTCTCCCGTTCTATGCGGACCTCAACTCGAAGATGTGCGTCACGTATGGCGTCGAGATCGAGGACGTCATCACTTTACCACTTCCGCGCAAGACGAACGTCAAGGACCTGAAGCTCGAGTCCTATGAGTTTAGTGCCAACGAAGACAATCTGGCCATCGATGAAGAGGAGCGCATCTATTTGATGGAATACATTAAGGTTTGTCTTCATATTGTCTTCCAATTGGGTTTAGAATTATTTAATTAATATTGAATTTGTGTTTGCATTCATTGAAAGGTTTGTTCAACACTTGCGGCGAAACTGAAGCAAACGGTCGGTTTGAGTGACACTAAACACGACTTCAATAACAATCAGTCGAAGGAATTGATTGAGAAGTTCGCGAAGAATGCGAGAGAAGACGAGGTTTTGCTGAAGATCTTCAACAAACTAATGGAGTCGACGACCGATGAGAACCAGAATTTGGACAAAGATTTGGTGAAAGAAAAGTTGACTGAATTTAAGACCGAATTCGAGTCGAACCCGGAGTTCGACCTCTCGAAGGACGTGATAAACGCGGTCTCGAAGAACGAGCATTTGGTCCGATCGCTGGTCGACATTGTCAGCGAAAACAATGTCCCGAAAAAAGAGATCAAAGTCTTGGAAATCAATCTGAGCGGCAGTCCGATGGCCCGGGAGGTGGACGCGCATCTGGCGTCGGCCGCGCTCTACCCGATTGATGTCAACTATAATCTTGTGGTCAAAGCAGTGGATACTCTGCACGAGGACTACAAGAAGAAGTCATTCAAATTGAGTGAATGGAACCCAAAGGAGACGGCGTTTCCGGCCGACATCGCACCCAAAGACCTGATTATACTCCGAGACACTCCCGACTTATGGGACGTGAAACTGGACGCCCATCTGCAGGAAGTGTACGACTGTATTGTCGACAAAGGCTTCTTTTTGGCCGTTTTCAAGACCCAGTTGACCGAACCCGAGATCGCATTGACCGAACTCTTGGGCACGAAAGCGCTCCGGAGTGAGGAACTGGAGCAACGCGTGACCGACTTCGCGGCGCAGGCCAAGACACTCGGCTTCAGTTTGATTAGTCGCAAATACGATTCGGTCGGTTCGATGGCTCTCCTGTTCCGCAAAGTGTTCGCCAAAGACGTGGAGATCCCGAACCACAAGAAACAGGTGATTGAAATCGATTCGAATTACCAGAAATGGTTCGAATTGTTGAGGGAAAGGGTCGTCGAGAGTAAGGAGAAGGACGAGAAGGACAACATTTGGCTGATCGGCAACCAGGCGTCGGTCAACGGCATCATAGGTCTCGTCAATTGTCTTCGCCTCGAACCGGGCGGCGACTGTATTCGCTGTTTATTCGATTTCGATAATCTCATCAAATTTCCCGTCAATTTCGCCGAAAAGCCGTTTTCGGACCTTCTCTACAATGATCTGGCGATCAATGTTCTGAAGAGCGGCAAACTCGGCACTTATCGGCACCTGACTCTGCACAGGAATTTCGACAAATGCCAGTCCAATGAGTACTTCTTGAGCGTAACCGCGAACAGAGACCTGTCGAGTCTGCAGTGGTTTGACGCGCGAAACCTGGTGAGCAAACTGGGCGCCGCACACGACATCTCCAACAACGACATCAATCAGGTTCGGTGTGATGTCTATACGGCTGGACTCAACTTCCGCGACGTTATGTTCGCCACAGGTATGCCATTAGTTCTCAAATCAATTTCAAAAACTATTTTCGTTATAAAGTTTAGCGAAAAGTAGTTCAATGCCTAACCTATTCTGTCGACTCACCCTTTAGGCCGAATAGCAGCCGGGCCTCAGTCGCTGTTCGTCGACTGCCTCATTGGCTTCGAGTTTGCCGGTCGTCGTGTGGACAACGGGCAGAGAGTCTGCGGCTTCAATATAAGCCGGTGTTTCGCAACTAATGTCGACGTAAACGAGCGACTCATCTCTCCCGTGCCGGACAACTGGTCGATGGAAGACGCCGTCACTATTCTCAGCACTTATAGCACCGTTTGGTACGGACTTATAAAGAGAGCCAATCTCTGTGAAGGTATGTCCGAAATATTTACATAACAAAAAGCAAAGTTTAATACCTATCCATCAATAGGAGAGAGCATTTTGATTCATTCGGGCGCCGGCGGTGTTGGACAGGCGGCCATCAGTATCTGCCAGCACTATAAGTGCGACATCTTCGTGACGGTTGGCACCGAAGATAAGAAGAAGTTCTTAATGACTGAATACGGAATACCCGAGAATCGTATCTTCAGTTCGCGAGACATCCAATTCAAGTATAGCATCAAACAGATAACGAAAGGAAAAGGCGTTAATCTGGTGCTCAACTCGTTGACCGGCGACAAACTGGACGCGTCGTACGAGTGCATCGCCGACTGCGGCCGCTTCGTCGAGATCGGCAAATACGACCTCCAGATGAACAAACAGTTGGGAATGTTCTCATTCCTGCGCGACGTCGCCTTCATCGGCGTCTCCGTCGACATGAAGCTCTACCTCGAGAACGGGTTCGCCGACCAGTGGTTCGATTGGATGCACCGAAACGCGACCAACGGCTGCATTCGGCCAATCAATCGCACGGTATTCCGAGCGGCCGAAGCGGAAAAGGCATTCCGTTATATGACAACTGGCAAACACATCGGGAAGATCGTGATCCGTGTGCGCGATGAGGAACAGCCGACTGCACCGGCGGTGAAAGCTTCGACGCCGGTACTTGCGCTCACGACCACCGCCAAGACCTACTTCAACCCACACAAGACCTACATAATCACCGGCGGTTTGGGCGGAATGGGTATAGAACTGATGCATTGGATGATCTTCTTGGGCGCCAGAAATTTCGTCCTAACCTCTCGCTATGGCGTCAAAAACGATTACCAGAAGTTCGTTATCCGACGGCTCGAGAGTTTGGGCGACAAGTTTAAGATCTTCGCGACCAAAGTGGTCGTCTGCACCCACGACACAAACACCGTCGCCGGCGCCCAACAGCTGGTCGACGATGCGCTCAAATTGGGACCAATCGGCGGAATATTCCATTTGGCTCTTGTGCTCAACGACGCGCTGCTCGAGAATCAGACGTTCGAGAAGTTCGCCGAAACGACTGACTCGAAGACGAAGACATTCGAAAATCTGGACCTCTTGTCGCGCAATATGGCGCTCGCGTTGGACCACTTCGTCGTCTTCTCGTCCGTCTCGTGCGGAAAAGGCAATTCCGGACAAACCAACTACGGCTTCGCCAACTCGATCTGCGAACGCATCTGCGAAATGAGACGCGCGGAAGGGCTGGCGGGTCTGGCCATACAGTGGGGACCCATCGGCGACGTCGGTGTCATCGCCGACTCCGATAAGTTCAGTGCGTTTTCAGGTGTCGTCAAACAGCGGATCAATTCCTGTTTCGAGACTTTAGACAAATTACTTCAAACCAAACAATCGGTTGTCTCCTGTGTTGTGAGTATTGCTTCGATTATTACTTCTCTTTCACTGCTTTAAGGAATTATACAGTATATTAGTGAAAAAATAATATCTTACTGTTTGTTAAACAACAGAGATTAATATATATTATATATCTTACAGTATAAAACGTCGCTTTTAGTGCTGCTATATAATGTAACATGTTTATTTAAATATTTTTAAGCGGAAAACATATTATTAATAACTTAGATCAATTTAAACATGCTAAATTGTTTTCTAATTAAAATTAATAAGCATATGCATTTGTAAATAGGTACGTGCTAAACGCCAAGTGCAAGGCGGCACTCGAGAGGCTAAGATCGTGGCGCAGATCTGGTTGGCTCTGGGCATCGACCCGAACACGACGCCCGACCACTTGACTCTCGGAGAGATCGGAATGGAGTCGATGTTTGCGGTGGAGTTCCAACAGGGGTTGGAAAGGGATTACGACATCAAACTCACCCTAAATGACATCAAAAACATTACGATTCGCAATATGAAGGACTTCGAGGCCGGGAAGGTCGAGGTCTTCCGCCAACTGGCCAAAGAGATTCGCGAGGCGCGCGACAAATTGAGCAAGGTGAAGTTTATCATACCCACGGAGACACACACCCGGCTTAATAACGTGAAGACCGGAACCCCCGTCTACTTCCTGCCCCCTCTCGAAGGCATATTCGCGTCATTGGAGGGGTTGGCCGAACAGATCAATCGGCCGGTGATTGGCCTGAACTGGACCAAAGACATGGAGGGCATGTCGTCGATGAAAGACATCTCCGAGTACTACATCGATCTGTTGAAGACTTTGGCGCCGAATGGCAACTACGACATTGTCGGCCACTTCTACGGCGCGCTCATTGCCATCAAAATGCTGCGCAAGAAGGCGCCGGTAGGCAAGTCGGTGATCATCGACTTGATGTCCGGCACACAGATGAACGACGAGATGCTGAGCGACGACTACCTCCTCGAACTGATCACCAAGTTCATTTCGAAGGACCTGCCCAAGGTGGTCCGCGACAAGCTATTGCGCGACATGAAGAACGCGGGCGACGTGAACACGAAGCTCAACAAACTGAGCGCCGAGATCAAGGAGTTCGTCGGCAAGAGTCTCGTGTCGAAGCACTTGGACGACATTCTGAAGGACAGCTTCAATAGAGCGAAACTGTTTACCGGATATCGGCTGAAGATGAAGAGGAAGTTGAAGCAGAAGAAGATCAGTATCGGCAAGAAGTTGCTCGAAATGAAGGGCAAACTACTAATCATTAAACCGCATGAGTTGGTCGACGGCGTCGACACCGAAGTGGACGTCTCCGAGCGTATCGATCGCATCAAAGACTCGTATTTCTTACCCGAAAAGGTTCGACTCATTCGATGTTTTTCTCTTTCGTTTGCTTTCATTAATTGTTTTATGATTTCGATTCAGGGATTGGAGGGAAAGCTTAACTTCCAGACAGTGAATGAAAACCCCGAAGACTCGACATTCGACAAAATTGCCCAATCGATCAATGAGTTTTTGATTAAATAAGCATGCTTATTGATGTGTTTTTATGCTTTGTTTGATTTTACTAATTGTTATTCAATATTTTTTTACATTACTTAATGTACTTCTGTTTTCAGTTAATTTTAAATAAACAAAATTTTTTTGAAATCTTTTGTCTTATTGTTAAAAATACAAAACAACTTGATAATTTAGACACATTTTTAATTATTATGTTAATATATTATTTAAAGCTTACGATCTGACTTATGGCTTGTGGCTTATGATCTCATGTGTTTGAACAATGTATCATGTGTAAAATAACTAAGATAAATGCCTAATTAAAGTTTATCACGAATTCTGAATAAATATATAATAAAATCAACATTATAATTGTTTTAACATTTTAAAAGATAATTAAACAAATTAAACTTAAATTTATGGATAGTTTTTTAAACTTTTAAAATTACAAAATTAATTTATGATATTAATAACTGGACTATATTTTACTACTGTATACCGGAAATATATATTTGATAATTATATAATATATTAATTTATATAATACAGTATTAATGTTATTTTGGTTAAAAATATTATTTACATTTTTACTAAAAATTAATATTTGCTATTATATGCATAATTAGCTTATATCACGATTTTATAATTAGTAAGAATTTACTTCTTTAACAATATTACTATTAATACATTTTTTTGTTATTTTTTAAAAATTACTTTAGCAAAGTTATATTTTTGTTTTAAATAAAAAAATAAAACTTGATTAGAATTTATATTTGCCTAATATTATTTGATTAGATAGCATTGTAAAAATGAATGCGAGAGGGTTAGGGAAATTTCAGCAAAAAGTCAAACATTACTTAGACTACAACAGCTCGACTCGAGTCGGACTGGAAAAAGCGGAACAGTTTTGTGCGAAATATTATTTAGTTTTATCGAAAACATTCGACGACTACGACAATCGTGTAGTGAATAAAAGTCGGTTATGGATACAAATTGGCTTAAAATTCGCAGTTTTATTGTTTGCGACGAAATACGCGATTTCGGCGATAGTCGACAAGCGGTCGATTCGTTCTCTGACCGCAGACTCGAGCTATTTGTTGGGCAATTCGCGACTCATTTCTTCGACATTTAGTTTGGCTGCGATTCTGGTGCTCGTTGTCGGCGCTCTAATTGTCTACAAAGAATATGTGGGTAAACACCATATGATCCGACTTATCAATCATATTAAATACAACCGAATTAATAATCAACTAAACGCCGAGTATTCCCGAAAATTCGGCTTAAAAGCTAACTTTTTGGCCAATTATTTACTAAATATTCTATTCTATCCGTTCGTCATCTCTTGCTTTTTATTACTATTTTTCTCCACAATTATCGCATATTTCGATAAAACACAGAATTTCTCATTAATTAGTGTTATATTATCGGCTTTCATAACCCTGTGCTTTGCCTACCAGTTCTTCAACGTAGCAATGGCTGGATTCACGTTTTGGTTCTTATCTTTAATTTATCTCAAATATCAGTTTAAACAAACAAATGAGAAAATTGTTCATGCTTACCGGCAAAACAACGCCGTCTTTCTTATGTACTTAATAACTGTACACCAATCAATCACTAAAGAATTGCACATGGAAAAAGAATTTATGCAAATTTTTATTCTATTCATATATTTTTTGTCGACACCAATAATCGACTTATTATTATATTTATCGTTCGACAGTCGAACCACACTTTATGCGCGATTTTTTATTATTTTTCTGTTTATCCTCTTCACCATGCTTATATTTATTTTAAACTTAATGTGCGCTTTGTTGACCAAAACAGCTCACAATAGTCGTTTAATTTTTTATAGTTTTTTGTCGAAAATGAAAACAATATTTCACCAGAAAATCCAATTAATGATATTCATTGAGAAGGTGTCCGGACCTGACATCGGCTTCTATTGTCTCGATTTGTTTCCATTAAATATATACGAGTTTTACGACTTCTGCTCTAAACTCGTCTATTATTATATTCTTGTATTAACTGTTTTAAAAACATAAATTTATTCTAATAAATACCTATTTTGTACATAATAATTTTTAAGATTTTGTTATTTAGTATGTAATATAATATAAGCTAAGTTTCAAAATATCATTTCAAAATAAATAAAGTTACAAAATTGATTAATTAATTAAAGAATAATGTATGTTAGTTTTCAGAAATTTTAATCTTGCTGACAATTCTACTATTTATACTAGATATTTAAATGATCAAGGATAAAAATCCCTATATATTTTACTAATTGTGTAAATCTACAGTATGTGTAAGTGTGTAATATAAGTGACATGTTATAATAACTAAATCGCACGAAATTAAATATTTTGAGAAACGTCTCATTAATACTCTAATAATGATCTTAGAGTTTGAATAAAGTTGATTGTTTTATTAGACAAAATGGTATCTATATACTTTTAATGATAAAAACACTAAATATCTTATATTAACATAGCAAAATTCATAATGTTGATAATCTCGAAGGAGTTTGAGAAATAAATATTTTTATTTAAAACATAAGTATAAGTAAATTGTCTCATTATTAATATAAGATTGTTACATGTAGGTTAGTTTTATTAAAAAATATATTAATAATAAAATTTATGCATCAAAATTAAACTGCCTTAAAATGATATTAAACTACTTAAGTAAAAATTATTAATGAAATGTAAAATATAATTAATTTCTAAAGTTATTTAAATTAACGTTAATTAAAAAACTATTGAAAATTGAGTAGTAATAGAAAGTAACTCTAAAACGAGTGAACAGAACATTGAGATCGAAATGAGTGAACCGAACGAAGAGCCGAACGAAGAGTTGGAAAAAATAAAAAATCAAAATCAGCGCTCAGTCGTCGAGCAAATGAATAGTTCGGTGATTATGAGCCAACCGACCAGTAATAGGTCCGAAGCACTCATTGAGGACACAATCGACGGGTGCTGTTGGCTCTGCTGTTTCGACGACTGCCGACACGAGTCGAGCGCCGGCAGCGGCGGCGCCGATAAATCGCACGACACGAGTAACTGCGACTGCGACTGCTGTCCAGACGACTGCTGCGGTGACGGCGACTGCTGTGGCGACTGTGACGGCGGCTGTTGTGACGGCGACTGCTGTGACGGCGACTGTTGTGACGGCGACTGTTGTGACGGCGATTGCTGCGACTAATATCTATCTAATAATCTATTTATTTAAACTGTAATCACATTTTTGCAATCAGTTCGTAATCATTGACAATATATTGTATTATTTGTAAAGTAAGAATTTATTTATATTAAACTAAAACTAGCAATCTTATTTTAATAAAAATGACAATAACCAGTAATTTTATTTATATGGAATAACTAGAGCAAATAAAATTCGAATTAAAATTACATTTCAATGAATTGATTTATTTAGTTATTTCTAAATTGTAGCAGGATAAATTGAATCTACTTTTGAACAATGAATCTCCAGATCTTACTCTTCACGTCGAGCTGATCCTCGCCTTTCGCCGACTTTTGCGCTGATTTTCGAGTTTTGCTTTTGATTACCAAATCCTTAATCAATGCGTCAATACTTCCGTCATCTTTAACATCACTCTTGACGTAGTTCTTAAAATTAAGCACGGCTAAATTTGCAAATTCTGACAAATATTTCACAAATTTTAGTTAAACAACATAATAAGTTTGTTATCATGTTTATACGATACCTTCACTGAAGTACTTTTCGGGGAACGTCGACATAAATTCCGAATAATTGCAGTTAATTCGCGTAAAGCCGGCGCTTCGGAACGCCGTAACCCAACGCCCGACCAAATGACTCTCCGCCGGAAAGCTGATCATCGCTTCGAATCGGCGCCGTTCGTCGGCAGTGGACACATCCAACACGTCCTCAATGAGCAAATTGACGACTATTATGCCGTCGGCGGACAACAACTCAAACATGTTTTTCGCGGTACTCTCCATATGGCGTATGAAGTGTAGCGCAAAACTCGAGAAAATAACCGATACTTTTGATCCCAGTTCTCGCAGTCCAGGCGTCCATTGACTCCAATCCAAAGCGACGTCTTGTGCGTAGTATTCGCTGTTCTCTAACCCATTGTTCGCTTTTGCAAATTCAGTCATTTTCTCGTCGATATCGACGCCAATAATACGCTTCGGATTCAACTCATTCGCAATCATTCGAACCGTATTGCCCGGACCACAGCCCAAGTCCAACACAACCGGCAATTGACTGCAATTCATCATCAATTATACTGTACTAATCAATTATCCAAAACCTGATTTAGTTGTTTTATATGTTGTAAATATGATTACTGTTTATTAGTACCAAATTAACGAATTAATTTATACATTTATAAATTACATATTTATTATAATTAAAATGTTTATATTGAAAATAATATATTTGGTGTAGTATTTTATACATTTTTTTTGTAACTAAACAATTTTAAATTTACTTACACCTCATTATCTGTATTCAGCTTAATTTGTTCGATCAAATTCATTGCTGGTCTTATAACATCAAATGCGTTTTCATTGTAACTGGATGGTTCAAAATTCATGTTGAATATTAACAAGATGATTTTTAAATTGATCGAATATAAAACTTTAAACTAATATTTTTAATAAACGCCAAAATAAAATATTAATTATAAATAAATAATAAATTTTATTATGACTACAAATAAAAAGTATTATGAAGACTAATATACTAAGTATGAAGGCTAAATTTGATTGATAATACTGTATCATTTAAAAACTTTTATCTTATGACCTTAAAAATTAATAATTTAGTAAACATGTGGTGCATAAAGAGAATATTATTTGATCAAGTAGTAATAAAATACTACAGACGTGGCATTTAGACACTGACATTGACTGTGTTTAGAATCAATGTTTGTATAGAATTATACATAATTGAGAACCAGATTCTTTGGCAAAAAATAATGCTTGCTAACGAGAATGTCTAGGTTTTTATTTTATAACAAGGTAAATTAATTTATATGATTTCACAATGATATATGACTTATTTGAAAACTACTCATGTAAATTTTATTCTTATACGTGCAAACAACTATGCATAATTCAACAATATATTCTTGAAATTAAAACGTAAATTAAACAAAAACTACTGACATATTATAATAATGTTTTTAATATACGCAATCAAAGAAACTAAATAAAGTGAATTGGCAAATATTTGCAATAAAATTTTTCTTTTAATTATAAATTGTGTTTAAAGATCATAAAAATAATTTTAATAATGTTGCCCTTATGTAAAACTTATTTTTCGACCTTTTTAGCCTAAAAAAGATGAGTAATAAAATTAGTGGTACTTGATAAGCAACTCTAAGTAAATTAGAAGTATAATATTTATACATAATTTTTAAAAATTATAAATATATATATATTTTTTTAAATAAATATTTCTCAAATTAATTTTCTACTTTTAAATGTGTGTAAAATGAAAATAAATTTATCAAATTATCCTGTATAGTTTTTGTTTAATTGATGTTTCAAATTTAAAATTTTGCAGAATATATTGTCAAATTCTATATTTTGAAACTTAATTAATTTTTATATTATTATAATTAGGATATATATTTTCCCCCTATTATCTAATAATATGACACGTTTTTACTAAAGTAATAAGTACGCATGTTTAAACATTTAGAAAATTCTAATTAATTTGGCTAAAAAATATTAGTTAGCAATTGTAATATTGTAATTGTAATTAAATTACAAAATTTTGTTAATTATACTAATAATTATTTAAACTGTAATATATCTAAACTAAATTGTCTTTCTAATATTAAATTAAATCAAATTTTAAATAATAATTAAGGTAGCTTATTTATTTTTGGTATAGTTTCATTTTAAATTATATTTTGTAATTTTACAAACTTACATGTAAAATTACATGAAATTTTACATCGAAATTATATTTTACGTAAATGAACGAACGCTATATATGATAAATCAATGATTAAATAATATTTAGCGTTTAATATTTGCACAAAAATATAAATTTAATATTAAATCATATTTAATTAAATTTTAAATAGCATAATATAATAATTTGTTTAGAAATATTTAACAAAAAAATATCAATCTAAAATGTTAAAGACAATGTTAATTTGTAAAGAATTAAATCATTTATTAGTCAAATATACAATTTATTATAAATCAATTTTTAAAAACTTAATATATTAGATTAGATAATATATTGAATATAAAAAAGTGTTATTTTCTGTCGGAAATGTAAGTCTTAGCGCCGAACACAAAGCCGCCGGCGCTCTCAACCGTTAGCTTTTGGTTCGAGTCCTGAATGTCGTATTCGGAGACGCCTTCAGAGCCGACATTCACTACAATCTCGTTCTCGTCACTCGATTTCAACACATTTGTAACGTCTATAGTAAAGCATATGAATTGTTTAATCGCAAATTAAAATAAGCATGGTGAAGTAGTCGAAATGAAATGATCAGTTCAATCATGAATAGAAAAATACATACATTTCTGCTGAAGTGGTCGAGTGATGTCCGAAACCGGTTTCCGAGCGGTCGCTGCAACCGCTGCGCTCTTCTCGTCCTTAACGTCGACCACAAGTCCGGCGCCGAAGCCGTAAAGAGTGGTCGCATTGACCTGTTGTTGGCCGCGAGTGACCGACACGAACGTCAGGCCCAGACCTCCGACTCCGGCTTCGATACTGTGTTTGTGCTCTCCGTTCGGCCCAACAATCGCTTCTTTGGCGATGTCTTTGTCGGCGAGTATTGCGTTCAATGAGTTCTTCGCTGACGTCTGGTCGCCCTTCCGGCCCACATGACTGTGCATTCTGTCGGCAATTGATTGCAGTTTTAGTCAAATATTTTCGATATTTTTCAATTCAACACAAATATAGTTACCCTTTCAGTACATTTATGGCCATATCTTCCAATTGGTCTTTCGGTTCGGCCGACACTACAGCCAATGCGACGACAATTAAGTACACAATTCGACACATTTTTACCGATTTCTTAGTTTTTAACTAAAGTTTTGATTTTATGTGACTTTAAATTCATATAAATGTTAAGACAAAATGTAATTCTTTATATACTTTGAAATGTACTGTTGGTTACAATTATAACATCATTTAATCACATTTCGTAGATATTAGTAAATGTTTTATCAATTTCATCGATAATTGCAAATATTTTGTAAGTTTTTGTTTAAGTTTACATAAACTCTACGAAAGCATTGATAACACATTCGATTGATTACAAGTTTAGCCAAACTTTTTGTACTAATCGTATCGTTTTATGTAAATATTGCAAAAACAAAACATTTGTTAAATTCATTGCAAATTTACTCTAATATTACGCAAAGTCTACTAATCTTATCGATTCTGGAGTTGTTTAGCACTGGTATGTGTTGTGAGAATTGATAGTCTGTGCAAAACAATTGATTACAAAATATCAAAAATAAAATTGGTAATTTTTTAATTGCATTTATATGATGGAATTTGATTGGTTTATAATAAAATTACATGCTTGTAATACAATATTTTATAAAATAAAATCATATATAAAGAAAAGTAAAAATTATACTTTTAATTCAAGTTTAAAAACAATAAGGAATTATTAATAATTATTTTAAAAACTCGAAACAAATATCTACTGAAAGATGTCTTCATTCGTCGCGTATTTCGTTGTATTGACTGCTTTGACGGCATGTCTTGCGGACCAAGAATTGGAAGCATTTGCACAAAATGTGCTCCAATTGTGAGTAAACTATTGATTTGAAAATTTAATTTATTTTTATTTCTATAATATTTTTGTCGATAGGCTTAACCCAAATGCCGTCGACTCGAAGACCAATTCGATTCTTCTCTCATTGACTAATGGTTTGAATTATTATTTGATTTGATTTTTCAAATAATTTCATTTCAAATACGAATTGAATTTTTGTGTTCTTTAGGCGAAAACATAACTAAAAACTTATTGAACGGAAAGAATAGCAAAGAATCGTTTGAACTGAACGTCACTTTCGTCGGTGCAGTCGTTGTGAGCGCCAGGAGTGACAGTAACTCCGATTCGGTTACCGTTTCGACCGAATACTTAGGTGGCGTAGGTCTAGTCGTAACCGACGACGAGAGCCAGAAGTCGAGATTCATTGCACCGAATGCTGACGCTCTGAACGGCGCCGCAAGTCCTGTGCCGTCCGACCCATTCCTCAGCGAAATCTATAAGAAAAGTATTGAAAATGTTTTCCAAATAGTTATTAAATATTTATTGGATTTTTATGAATTGATTTTGATTTTGATTTCACGTTTAGACGCGGATTCGCAGCAGAACTTAGACGACTCGGAAACGGCTGTCCTTATCGCACACGTGTCCGGCACTGGCATTGAGGTCGACGTCGACCAACACAAGGCTGAGACTCAAGTATTGGCCGGTTTTGTCATCGGCTCGAAGACTAAAGTCACCGCCAAATAGATTCACAAAATTTAAATATTATATTATATAAATTATAAAATGTAAAATTATTTATATTTATAATAAATCATCTGGGTTTAATTCTTCAAAAAAAAATTCAAGTTCTTAATTAAATATAAAAACATTTAATATATTATTAATTAAATTAAGAAAACATTTGATATCATTACGACGTTCGCCATCAGTGATGCAATCGCTGTCGAAGTCATCGATTCGATTGAAAGCCAAACCAACGGAACACTCGTTGACCACTGTTTCGGCCGATTCTCGCAACCAATTCAACCGATTCTGTCATTAAACTCAAACTCAAATCCAAACAAATTAAACAATTGTTTAAACATTTACTCAAATCTCTGTCGACTCGTACTCTACTCTACACTCATATGTGTCCCACAATTGCAGTCATTTT